>JBAMJV010006860.1:0-30000 GCA_037951105.1 Echinarachnius parma | reverse complement strand
TGAATGTGACAGCTTTCTATATTGTTAATTAATTATTCTTTAGGTTGAAATCAAAATGAGCAGATATACTGGAATGGGTGTCTGAGGTATGTGTGTGACGGTGTAGGTGTGTGACGGTGTGATCAGTGCTTTGGTGGAGATGGGGATTTTTTCTTGGGCTAAAGGGGGGGGGGGAGGAAGTAGCATGTCTTAGTTCTTTTTATCTTTTGTCATAACCTCCATTATGTTTATTCCATGGAGTCAGTGAATTGAATATACAGTTGATTTGTAATTGTTTATGACTGTATGTAAGGTAATTATTTCTACTAGTTATTTCATTAGAACTGTAATTGTGATTATCTGTTTATGAATAAAATGTTAAAATTCGACATATTTTGTTTAAATGTATATTAAATTGTAAATGTTATATGTATATAAATTGGAGGAATAAAAATCACTTTAAAAAAGTGTGTGTGTGTGTGAGTGTGTGTGTGTGTGTGTGTGTGTGTGTGTGTGTGTGTGTGTGTGTGTGTGCGTGTGTGCGTGTGTGTGTGTGTGTGTGTGTGTGGGTGTGTGTGCGTGTGTGCGTGTGTGCGTGTGTGCGTGTGTGCGTGTGTGTGTGTGTGTGTGTGTGTGTGTGTGTGTGTGTGTGTGTGTGTGTGTGTGTGTGTGTGTGTGCGCGTGTGTCTGTGTGTAAGGAATAGAGAGATAATGCTACGCCAATATTTTCGCGTACAGATATTTTCGCGAATGAGAGGGTAACAGAGATTTTCGCGCGTTGTTGATTTCGCGATCGGCATGTCACGCCGCTGGGAAAACAGTTCACTCAAATTAAAAAGTAGTGACAAAAAATCACCGCATTTATGATAATAAAATCATCTTCTAAAATACAGCAAATTCGTAAATCAATTAAAGTTTTAGCATTTCTGACATGATTTGTACGGAATACGGTTACTGTTCAGATTTACCTCAATTACGAAATTTCGGACGAAAATGGGACATAAATGGCCTCAGTGGCCGATCTTTTCTTCATCACACTTCGGCGAATCATAGCGCCGCTATTTTTGGCTATTTTCTGCCAACATACCCGTCCGATTATCATTGTGTACATGCAATGAAGCGATGACTCCAATACAATTTCATTTTCTATTCGTACTACGAAGTTCAACTTCATGTGCAAGCGCACCAGCGAAAAACGCATATATGTATGCGTATGCGAATCTGACCCCCATCTGACTTGGCGCTATTTTATCCTTTTGTGTGCGGTGCATTTTTTCTTTATTGTTCCCAAATTCCTTGCAGTCACGTAAAGTAGAGGAAATAGATTGAGGTGAAGTTCTAGTTCAGGTGAGATCTAGATGAATTGAGCTTCCGACAGCTGCTTTCTTTGTTCCGGTAGCTACCAGACCACTACTTGATGTCTGCCGGGGGACTGGCCGACCATGTGTATGCGAATGCCCGCTGACAAGATCGTACAAATGACTGGCAATATTTTGGCGTGTTGTTATTTTCGCGTCTCTCTACTGATACGCGAAATTCGCGAAAATAACACCCTCGCGAAATTAACAGCTAATACAGTAATTGGGAGGACAATCGTCCATGTCCTTTGGACTTGGACCCTACGTGAACGATAAGAATAACTATATTTGTTCACTATAATAATATAATTAGAAGAAGAAGTAAAAGACTTTACTGGACTTCTAGCGAGCGTATGAAGAAAACCAACCGGTTCAGCATATTGATTTAAACAACAACAACATGGCCGCATCACCGCCAGTTCGCGTGTGTCTCTGGTGTTCCCCCCGTTCGGGGTCCACGGCCCTCACCAAGTGCCTGAGCAGCGCGTTTCCAGACATGGAGGTGTGGTTCGAACTGTATGCCTTCTGTTTCTATGCCCACAGGGATGCGAAGAAATACCTCAACATGAGCCTCCCGTCTGAGGGCACGTATCAGGAACACGAGGAGACCTATCGGGAAGCTGCCCGCCTGTTGGACGACATCACTATGTTGGGTCAGCCACCCGAGAGTATGTCGTGAGTATCGATCAATTACTCGTGGTGTGTTTAGAGTGTGTTCACAGTGTGATGATTGGTAACGAACTGTGAAGCACATGGGGTAACCTCGCTAGTCACAAGGACCGCTAGTCATAAGGACCGATATTCATAACGTGTAACTTCCTATACGTAAAGGACCGCTATTCATCAAACGAAAAGGGGATCACTATTCATAAAGGCATAAGGACCGTTATTCATAAGGACCGTTATTCATAATGTGAGATGAGGGTCGCTATTCATAATTCACATTGAGGGTCATTATAAGGACCGCTATTCATAATACAAAATCTGGGTCGCTATTCATAAACATGAAGAAGGGGGCTACTCATAATTTATATTGGGGGTCACTACTCATAATAAGAAAAGAGGGTCGCTGTACATAATACGAGAAGAGGACCGCTACTCATAATACGGAATGAGGGTCGCTAGTCATGAAATGAGAACAGGATCGCTATTCATAATATGGAATGAGGGTCGCTAGTCATAATGTGAGAATAGGGTCGCTATTCATAATACGGAATGAGGGTCGGTAGTCATAATACGAGAACCGGAACGCTACTCATAATACGGAATGAGGGTCGCTAGTCATAATATGAGAACAGGATCGCTATTCATAATATGGAATGAGGGTCGCTAGTCATAATACGAGAAGTGGACCGCTATTCATAATACGGAAAATGTTCTTGTATTATGAATAGCGACCTCTTCTCATATTATGAGTAGCAGTTCTCTTCTCGTATTATGAATAGCGACCCTCATTCCGTATTATGAGTAGTTGCTATACGATCTACCATCGACCGAAGCAAATGATGCACGAAAATATTATTGATTGTAAGACAAAATGAATGAACTGGTTTTAGGAAAAGTTCAAGGTGCATAATCCAGCTAGTTTTTAAACATTCGTTTTAAGTCCAGATGGAAAAATAAACTCAAGTGTAGGCTAATGGTTATTTTCGCATACCATATTGCCATTTAAATACCAAGGTAATGGAGGTCGAGTAAATTCGCAATATATTTATTTAAATAATTTTGTTGTTTTGAAAACTCTTAAAGGGGACCACCAGGCAAAGAACAAGACATAATTATATGTTTTGGCACCGTTTTGTGAAATTTATAAACAATGCAATTAATTACCACCACATACGGAACCATTATTATTTCATGGTTCCGTACGCGCCAATTCTATTTACGCGTTCGTTTGGAGACAATAGAATCCCGGAGGATTCGTTCGCTCTGGACAAAGGTAGTCTTCGTACATGCAGACCCATGAACGCATGCTTTAGAAAAAAGTGATGCGTTTTCCAATTATATTTGTTTTCTTTCTGGAGATTTACGGGAAGTATGTGTTGTTCTTTGCCTGGTGGTCCCCTTTTAACACCCAAAAGAATCAGTAATGGGAAGAAATAATCTTTATTGTTATTTAATTTTGTTTAAAGATATGATGTAATCAAATCCCGACTAGAGGCCACCACCCGACCTGGCGTATTGGTAAAAGACATGGCGTGTGCTTTGACCCAACGACAGTACCACTTCCTTCCCGCTGGCTACCGTCACACGTTCCTTATCAGACACCCTCTCCGAGTGTTGCATTCCAACCGGAAAGCCACGATCGCCAAGAACGCTTCCATGGGACATCTGGATGTCGACGAAAGCCGGTATGACCTCGAGAAAGACGACAATGTGATGACCTCGGGTTTCTTTATAAAGGACGTGTACGACCTGTGGCAGTTTGTGCGGGAAAACATTGAACCGCGCCCGATTGTGATCGACGGGGACGATTTGCTGTCGAAACCTGCCGAAGTCCTGCCGAAGTACTGCGAAGCACTAGGAATCCCATACGATGAATCGATGCTCAAGTGGGATAGCTCCCCGCAGATCACAAAGTCGTGGAAAACAGCGCTCGGGGAAGATGCCCATCTCGAGTCGAACTGCAAGTCCTTCTACGAGACCGCGGTGATGAGCAGCGAATTCTTCCCGCCAAGTCCGATGCTGACCCGCGACCAATTGACGGATGATGTCATCAGGTGCTCCGATCAAGTAATGCGATATTACAACGAGTTGTACGAAAACAGACTTGTTTGAATCAAGTGGTTAAAGGTGTAGTTCAGTTTTGGTATAGAGGGCGCTGCACGAAATAATTTGTTTGTGAGATAATGAAAAACCGAGTGTAAAATTTGAAAGAGCATACAATTTTAATGACAGAATAAACTTTATTTGATCAAAATCGGTTCAGAAAAGGCTGAAATATCAATAAATACATCAGTTCAGAATAAATCTGGGGCCCAGAATTATTCGAATTTTGTTTGTTTAATGTTAAAAAAATGTATGAAAAACGGTTGAAACCAATGCTTTTTTTAGAGAGCGCCCTCATGAGTATTAACAGCTCTTTTTGAATGATAGCAGGCTTTTTATTTAGTCGTTTGTAATTGTTTATACCTTTCGAGCATGGTGGAGTTAAAACTATTAGTTTGTAATGTTATTGTGCAGGTTTTGGTTACTAAAGCTCAGCCTTACCAAAACTGTACTACCCCTTTAAATGCAATTGCTTGTCAATTGCTTCGGACTGTATAATTAGTTACTAAAGCTAAATGGGACCACCATGCAAATAACAACGAAGGAATATACATTTTAGTACAGTTATTTTATATTAATTAGATGTACAAGACTTTGCAAATTGGTGTGTAATTCATAAACAATACACTTAATCACCCAAACATAGGGAACATAACAGGGACTTTTGTTCCGTAAGCACCCATCGTTTGTGAGTGCGTCAATTCTATACACGTGTACAGGCTTGCACGTGTACGTTATGATACAATACAGTATGTCTCAAAAAGAATGGTACAGTCAGGAAAAAAACAACTATTAAAATATTATGATAATATGAAAAGTTATCTGGTATCATATTAAAGGGGAAGAGTTGTGTTTTCAGATGCTCCTTGTATACAAATTTCCCTTCAGCGGATCTCGAGTTATGTCTGATTGTATACCAAATTTGTATACAATCAGACAACCCCGGGTTTCTTTGTCAAGGAAGTGTACGATCTGTGGCAGTTTGTTCCGAAAAACGTCGAACCACGCCCGATTGTGATTGACGGGGACGAGTTGCTGTCGAAACCTGCCGAAGTCCTGCCGAAGTACTGCAAAACGCTTGGAATCCCGTACGATGCATCGATGCTCAGGTGGGATAGCTCTCCAGAGATCACGAAGTCGTGGAAAACCGCGTTTGCAGGTGAAGTTGCAGATTTCGAGGCGAATTTCAAGTCATACTACGAGACCGCGGTGATGAGCGGTGAATTCTTCCCGCCAAGTCTGATGCCGACTCGTGACCGAGTGACGGATGACGTCATCCGGTGCTCCGACCAAGTGATGAAATATTACAACGAGATGTACGAACACAGACTTGTATGAATGACGTTATTACAGACTGAGGCTGGGACGTCCCGTAAAATGTGTCTTTCACATAATGCGACGGTCATGTTATGCGCACGCAACGTCAGAAAAAACGTACGCGCATTTGGGCCCTATCAGAGTTGCGCATGCATTTAGGCGCATTTAGGCGCAACTTTTTGTAACATCCCCAAGTAGGATGTACGTTCACTAGAGAAGTGCGTGAGTGTTGCGCTAGTTCGCTGAATCCCTCCTGGTTCTGAACACATTGCGCTGCCCTGTGCGCATTCCCGGGGGTGTTTCAGTTTCAGTTTCAGTTTCAGTTTTTTTTACAATTAGTTGAACTTAACTCTAAGTTTGACCTGAAAAGTATGGAAAGCCATTTGTAGCCTTGGAATACAAGATATTCAGAAGCAAAAAAATACAAGTACTTGAGACTTTCAACAAAACGTAATATCAATAATTTCAAATATCCTTGATAATAAAAAAAATATAATGCCTTTTCAAAAGAAATGTTTCAAAATTGTTTAAAAGAAACTAACGGCTATCCATAATTGTTAGGTCCAACTTAGAGTTAAGTTCAACTTAGAATCTTTGTGAAACACCCCCTGAATTCGACGACGACTTTAAAATGGTTGTTGAGTTTACGTGATGGGACTGTGTACATGGTGTAAGTTAGACATTTTGTCTGGTGAGCATGGATTGCAAATGTCTGTATAATTATTGCTGGAATAAAGAAACATATATATCCATCCATCATGTAACTTTGTAATTTTAGTGATTGGGGAGATTTTAAAGGACATTGTTAATGTTTTAGTGCTTTTTCAAGATTGTTGTATAAAGGGAATCCAAGCGTATCTTGATGTGCTGAGTAAACACCAACGTACATAGTTCAATGTACAGTGTGAAAGTAGCTTTAGCGCCATGTTTTGCATTGATAAGCGATATACAAATACAGAGTATGATGATTGTCATACTTTTCTTGTTCATGTGGCAGGCTTACATGCTTTTTTTTTCTTTTCCAAAATATAATCTAATAAGGTTATTGGGAGTTCATTTGGCGACGTCTCTAGGGGAAGGGTGTGGCGTCGAAAATTGAACTGGGTCACGTTTTTGGTCTTCCTTTTTCCGTTTCCTCTTCCCAGTGTTTGTCATGTTTGTAACATTACGAATTGTTATATTTTTGGGTGATGGCCGATGGCAAATATGATGCTCATATTATGGTTTGTCAGAACGAATCATAAGATTTGGGAATTGAAGAGTATAATACAACATAATATTTTGAGTGATATCAGCATCACAATGGCATGTTCTTTTAGATGAGCCGAGAAGAAAGAAAGAAAGTATTGTTTGGCGTGCAAATAACTCAAAATCAGACCATTGTAGCTATATAAGAATTATGTTTGTATCTAAAATTGTGTTGATTTTCACGACATAAAGGATAGAAGGGGTCCCAATTATTGTTGGGAGCAGGGCAGTAAGACCAAGGGCGTAGCCCCAGTGGCGGATCTACGGGGGTGGGGTAGGGGGTAAGGGGGTTTAAACCCCCCCCCCCCTTGGACTGCCAAGTGAAAATGTGATGTGCATAGAAAAACGCCATCATCATGTGTCCAGACCCACACAGTATCCGCATCGTCATTGGGTCAACCCCCCCCCCCCCCCTTAGCAAAAAGCTAGATCCGCCCCTGAGCCCTGGGAGTGTTTCACAAAGATTGACAAAGTTGGACTTAAAATTATGGAAATCCATAAGTTGCCCTGTACTATTTATACATTATTTTTAAAATATGACATTAAATTATGTTAGCGTGGCTAAACAAATAAAATATGTTCTAATAACTAGATTTATGATTTTGATGTAAAATGTCTCATATCATAGGCGCCGATTCGTTCGGAAAACAAAATGCATTGGGGGGGGGGGGGGGGCGAGCATTGTTTGTGAACAATGCTCTGCCCCCCCCCCCCCCCCCCCCCCCAATGCATTGTGTTTTCGGATGGAATCGGCGCGCCTGTCTCATATTATGTGTATTTTTGCTCTAAATATTTTGTTTTCATTTCAAGGCTACACATGGCTTTCAATAACTTTAAGTTCAACTTAAAATATCTATGAAGTACCACAGGTAAAACCAGGTGGGTGATTAAATAGGGGGGGGGGGGGGGCATTCCTCGCCTAATACTACTGGTATATATAGGTTTCTTTGTTGAGTTGTTTCCAGTTCCACATGGAGGGTGGGGGAGTTCCAACAATTGTGATGGAGGTGGCAGTGTGTGTGTGTGTGGGGGGGGGGGGGGGGGGGTTCTGTCCCCAAATAAGTATTTGAATTCGTTTCTTTATTGAGTTTCAACATGAAAGGGGTGTCTCAACGATTGTGACGGGGGGGGGGGGGGGGGGGCAGTAAGACCCGCGGCGTAGTCTGGCATTCAGATGAATGACAAATAAGAGGACTTCCTGTGCCCAAAACCAATATTGTTATTGGTTTCTCCGGTGTGTAGGGCATGGGGCAGTGTTCATGGGGGGGGGGGGGGGAAGTGTTTTAACGATTGGGGGAAGGGGGAGCCCTTGCTCTTTTCGTCTTCGCTGCGCCATCGGATACTTTTTTGCATGATTCATAAACGGGAAGTCTGGGACTAGGGTGAATACATGAACCCTTACTACAATGTATACACGTCATGTACTCCATAAGACTTTCACAGTCTTCTGACCTGAGTGAAAATAGAGCATCAAAGTGTCATCAAAATAGCCTATATCGTGCACATCGAAGTTCAATTTAAACGCCAAAATTTGTTGTTACAAGAGTCTCGTAGTTGTTGAACCGCAGGCGGCCGGGTGATGCCGATAGTTGAGAAGGAATGAATAACACGAACATATGGGAAGCAGACGGGCTGGATGTGGAGTCACTGGGGTGACGAGAAATGGCGTAGCCATGCCGGGTTGGGGGCGGGGGCACGGTGGTACTGCCCGTGCTCAAAATCATCCCCACTCACTGCACAGCCGTGCGTGTGTGTGTGTGTGTGTGTGTGTGTGTGTTGGGGGGGGGGGGGGGGGGGGGGGTAGGTGAACAGGCAATATATCCCAAATCCATTTGAGTCACGGCGAGGAGGGGGGGGGGGGGGCAACAGGTAGTAGGGTCGCTCAAGGGGGAGAGAAAGTGGGAAAAAATATCCCCAGTTGGAATCCTTTCCCCTGGTTACATTTACTTTTCACTGTACGTGTATGTGTGTTTGGATGCCGGGGTATAAACAAAAACCAATAGGACTTAAATATATTAGGATATATCCCTACTTTTCAAGGGTAAGTTAACTTGAAGTATACATTGCCCCCGTCCCTGGTGGGAATACTCCCCCACCCACATAACCAACCCCCCCCCCCTCCCCAATTTTGATTGGCCCTATCTACACAACTGTGAGAACAAAAATAGTTGTCTACTTTTTCCATCTCTTCGTTTATGACTGAACATGCGCATTAACCCTCGACCATGCAGATTTATTGAGGGCTTACGAAGAAAGTGATGATTTAGGAGCATTTTGATTCAGTCTACGCTTGGTGCTGAAAGTTGGCAGATGTACACACGCATGCGGGATGCGGCTGTTAACAGTAATGATATCATTCCAGCGACAGTGAATCATGTTCAGCGGTAATTAGTTTTATACACGCTCAACCAAAGCTTTATATCTTTAGACCAACTTAACTGCGACGTACGGCAAAACGCTACATCAAACAAACAGATTAACGTTCACAGGTTCTATTCTGAAGAATGGATTTAATTGCCGACTGCCTCTTCTACTAGCATGACTATAGTTTGCTCTGCAAGTGGTAATACAGGAAATGCACAATCTCTGCCGAGTGATTTCATGCTTAGCTCAGCGACCCAGGCCACGTTGGTGTGTGTGCATGCACAGCCCACAACCCAACCTTGGAAACTTTGAACATATCTACACGTGTTTGAGCTCCTCGGTGGAAGCCTGAAAGGGGTACATGTACTTACAAGTGTAGTTGTGTGTATATATTGCAACGGTAACAACTTTCCCAGGACACAGCGCGGGAAAGATACCTTCTGGCCTAACTAACTTTCTCTGTAGGGTTGATTGAGTATACTTTCAAGGAGAAGAAACAATCATCATTAAATAATGAATGTTTCGTCGTGCTCATTGGGTCATTAGCAGGCTCTGATTCAATTATCACGGGACGTACCACACGCAATATATTATCTTTGCTGAACTTCTGTACCTCGTATCGCAGACCTGCATGGATGTGCAGCGGATGAATGATTATCACTTTGATGTCTTATTACTTACGGAATTTTAACGGCTTCTCCACCATCCCACTGTCTGGGAATATTGGTCGCTTACTTTCAACTCTTAGCTGTGACGCTTGCACATATTGCTGGTCAAGACATATTTGAAAGACTGTTCAGCTACTCTTCTACAAGCGTCACGCAAGCTATTGTTTCTGTCTTAACTCAATTGTGCCTCCTTTAATTGTCACACCAACCGACCGAAAAGGAACAGCCGGGGTATCGTCTCGCCTTTGTCCAACCCCCTCCATCCACCCACTCTCGCTTCATTTAGACAACCAGTACAGTCTCTACCTGACACTCTCTTGACGAGGTCTCTTTCAAGTTCACTTGGCTTAGTGACTTATTGCTGGGTGCACATGTATGTTACCGCTCTGATCCGATGCCGCATGTGATGTCTGAGTTGTGGTATGTTTAATGTTTTTCAGGCTAGCGGCGCTCTAGAGAGAACATTACCCAGTTTTACAACCGTCTTTTTTTATAACTCATGGGTCTGACGGTCTGAGAAAATAAACTGGGATCTTGTGTTTACCGGCTTACGGCCAAGGGTAGAAAGATCAAGAGCGGAAAACATTAGGGCTTACCCTTACTGTAGTACCACCGTTTGGCTGGACTTTACAACCGGAAATCAATCGGTGGTAGTTTGTTATAAAGGGTTTTTTTTTGCGACCAAGGACTTCACTTGGAAGAGGGATAATAGCTGAGCCTGAGGAACATTCGGAACATTACCAAATTACGGTATCACAGCCGTCTTACCCTAAAAACACAGGATCACTGGGAGTAATGCGATGCTATCGATGCCTTCATAATGACGTCACCACGGCTGAGGAAGATGGAGTGGTAAGTTGATTCATTGGTTTATGTTCGCTTGGTCTACACTCAGTTGGTCTACAACTCATTTGGTCTAATACCTGATGCTTTCAACCTCAATATCCCCAACTCCAAACATGATCCCTTACCCAAAACATAACCCTAACCCTAATCCACTCCCCTAACCCTAATCATAATCCATAATTATAATCATAATCCCCTGAATTTATAATTTTCTAGTAGACCAAATGGGAGTAGACCAAATGGCTGTAGACCAATCGGCAAGTACAGTTGATTGACCAATGCTTGTTTAGTCTGGCAGGGGAGGTCGGAAATATATTTCTTTGTTTATTATCGTGTTATCATCATCGCTATTTTCTCTTAGTGCAGATAGGGTCGTGTGGGTGTGGTTGGTATGGGGATATTCCCCGATATGATCATCAATGGAAATGTGTAGATGTTGATTTTAAGTGATGTATCGATAATGTCACATGATATAATGGCAAATGAGATTTGCGTTGATGATGAACGTTGTATGATGTGGCTTTGTTTCCAGATGTCCTAATGTCGGTCATAAGTTGTTTTATTTTTGATTAAAAGGATCGTTAACAGCCAACAAAAGGACAATGATAGTCTACATAAAAACACATATATATCGCAATTCGGTTTCTTCCCAAATGTATTAATTGTAAATTGGTAATGTGAAGAATGATTGTACCGTCCCATATCTTTTATTTTGACGTCATGAAGTGTTGAGGATTTTCCAAATATGTTTGAAATCACTTGTATCAAATATGTGGGTGTGATGACCTTTGTTTTTCCCCAAGATAAACCTTTCCAGATCATCATCATTTCGTAGCGTACCACACAACTCCCTGTCAATGGCGAACACATTTGAGGGCCATGTTGTTGGCCTCTGAAGGTGCATTTGTTTATTATTAAATAAGAAAATAATAACTAAGCAGATACAAATCACACTCCCTCTTTCTCATACCATCATGTGACCATGTCAATGGGGTTAATACAAAAAATAAAAAAGTCTCATCGTATACAACTTCCGGGCCGTAGGGTGGGGTGGGGCCGGGGGGGGGGGGGGGGGGGGGGTTATACACCCAACGCACCCCCTGGCTATACGGGCCTGAACTTTCTTTCTCCACTTCATGAAAAACAAAATGACAACAGCATGGATTTGCAGACACGTTCATATCATAGGGGAAATAAGTTGAGCCTTTTCAGTGGTTATTATATTTATTTAACATCGAATAGCAAAGCTCTCATAATTTAGTGAAACAGGTTTAGAAACCTCAGGATTAAAGTCAGGTATAGACAATTTAATCACAATCTTTATAATCGTCACATCCACAATCATTTATGTCATCGCCACTTATATAAGCATCACTCCCACTTACTAGACCACAATCAACAAACACCATCACGAACATAATATACACAACAACCACTTGATGACTACCATCCAACTATCATCACCACCACAACCACCTCTACCACCAACACTACCCCATCGGCTTGATCATCATTATCATCAACAACATCATCATCATCATCATCATCATCATCATCATCATCATCATCGTCGTCATCAACAACAGCATTATCATAATCATCATCATCATCATCATGACCATAATCATCACCATCATCATTTATTAATCGCCACTACCACCTTCGCTTCAACAGCAGCCATCACCACGACCATCACCACCCCAATAAGTCGTAATCTGGTCAACTCCACTACCACCTTTCATCAAAATAACTAGATAGTCCTCTCATGACCTTGGCATGAGGAACCCTTTCACTGTTTCAGTACCATGACCGAGTGGCATACTTAGTATGTAATAACAAATAAGCACTGTCTTACTAAGTGCCTTTTCACATATCATTACTGGAAGGGTTAAGTAGTGAAGAAGATAAGAAGACCCCAAAGTCCATACCAAAATGCACAACCGGAATTATGTCCGTCCCTTGATAGTCATATACCTCCTTCTGGTAGTCCTGCAGTACGAGAACAGCACTGTATATGCATGCTGCCTTGAAACAATGCTGATAAGGCCAGGGTTCCGAGACTTCTGACTCAAACCCGGGTCCGGAAATTGGTCGGAGATTCTTAATTGTCTTCCTGCAGCCCTCAACAAGTTCTGAACTTCTGAAGTGGGAACTGTACAATAACATGGAACACGAGCCTGTGAAGCCCATGGGATGGGTACAGCCTTACTCGGTTCCTACCTAGATGTAGAGGTTCCTGGTATTTTATGAATAAGGTACATCGTACATGCAGCCATCAAAAATGATGAGTGAAGTAGTGAACTGCAAACTATCTAAGTTGTAATTGGGCCTCAACCAATTTCAATAGAAATCTCAGTTCAAGCAGGCATCGAAATATGCACTGATCCACTAAAGGTGAGATTCGGGCCACCAAATTTCTCTTCTGCTTAATATTCCTTGCCCGACTGCATGGCATGACTGGGCAACCAAAATTAACATACCTTATTGATGTTCTTCCTCTGCGGCTATACTCAATTCTGTCTTCAGACCGCCAACATTTGAAAGTCTTGATTAACATTTTTTGACTTGATTGGTGGCCACTGGCTATCAAATCTGGAATAGGCCACTAAGTGTTGGTTTGCCCGACATGGCATACATCATATAGAAACAGGGGATACATTGCTAGCACTTATTTCACGACACGCTCTTGCAATGAGCAGAGTGCAAGCCCTGCGTGGTCGTGGTTGTTTTGTTTCCATTCTCATCTAGTTTGTTCGCGTCCTCAAAAAAGTTCAGCTATAATGAAGCGGATGTTGTGCTATGCATTCTAATTGCAAATAATTATTCACTGTAAATTAAATTACATTTGTTATGTTCACGATATTAACGTCATGCTGTATGTTTTGTACGTGACACATCTGTGGCATTGCCTTTTTGAATATTCTTTTTGACCTCTGTTTATAGTAAGTAGGCTAGGGTTAGGGTTATGGTTATTATTTCTATTATTTCTCTCATTCTATTGCTTCTTTGTCCTGAATTGGAAATTATAAACACCTTTACAAATTGAATATGTCAATAAAGAGGACACCAAAATACCAAGAGAGTAGCAGTATCTTTGTTTTTATATAACGCCGTATTGCTATGCCAGTAATGCCACGTAAAAAGAAATCTGCCTAACGATGCAAAAGTTGTCCCTGATTATTATGATTTATATTTATATGTTATAGGGTCGGCCAACGTGGCACAGTTGGTCTTCTAAATATATGCTCCAGATGATCACCATGCAGCCACTCCGATTATATGACTTTGGCATGATTTTATGGGGAATGATGTCGTCTTTTACTGATCATTTCTTTGATATCTACGTGGTTAACATTGCCCATTCATGTCCCGGTTCTACCTCATTCACGCGGTGCGCCTAATCTAATTGCTCTCCTATTTCAAGTTTAGTTGTTCAACTTTTTCTTGATATGAACTGCCATCTGTTCCACATATTGCTGTTTGATTTCTTTTTGATGTATTTATATCAGAATTGATGCTCTAAAATCGCTGATAAATGAATATTTTCTTTCAGAGATGAAATGAAGCTCTTCTCAGCATCCATATAGACGCGATGACCTTGGCATGACACTGTCCTTGGTGTTGGTCCCACCCGTAGTGATCGCTGCTGGTATCTAAGCACAGTATGATTCTCTCAAGTTTGAGGACACGATTGCCAACGCATCGGTTGTGAAATTAATTTTCAAAAATGTGAGTTACTCTAGCCCACCAGAAATAGATCATAGCAACAAAGCGTGGCTATTCAATTTAGAAATTAACATAGCCTACCGGTTACCGACGGTTGAACCACACGTGGTATTTTTTTGTTTGAAGCACGTAAAACTGAAGTCAAGTCAGAGGATCCCAAATTCGATTGCTGGAGGTCTTGACCTGGGCTGGCCTTGACACAATGATGTATCTGCGAAAGACGTAGGGCTCATCTTCAGCTTCCGTTGGGATAGTCTTGCTTAAAGGTTGATGCTGTTTTTTTTCTTAATCACTGGTATTTCGGCAATGCGTAGTGTTTTGTCAATTAGTCGTATATTATGAAGAAAACATTAACAGTTAACCAGTCAACATGGGTCTTCAACAACACCACCACCACCACCAACAGCAACAACATCAACATAAACCACAGCAGCAACAACAACATTGACTAAGGGGCAACCAGCTTCAGTGGATTCCTTAATATGCCTGATTACCTGGTAACTTGTAATCTGGGTCATGTTACCATTTAGGTAAACAAGCTCACAGAAACAATATTATGGTTCGTGCTTCTACTACAAGCTCACAGGAATATGACGGAATACTTGCGAGTGTCTGAATGCAAGACCAACGATGATTTCCTGTAATGTGAAAGACATATCCTGGCCTTGGTCCTTGAACTGTTAGACATACTTTAGACGACATCTTAACCAACCTTAGATATGGAATAGCGCCTGGTTACTGAATCAAGGCATTCCAGAGTCAAATCGAAATTTGGCGGGAAACACGTGTATCGAAATGAAGATGGGAAGCGCGGGAAGCTTTGACCCACGTGGACAATGGCCTGGTAATGTTGAATGACTATTTCTAACATTTCGGTAGCAGTGCATGGTTGAACATCAAGATGACGTAGTGGACCAATCTGAAATAAATTCGACTTTTACCATGTTCACCTAGGTGTAAAATCCAAACAAGCGAGCATACTGTACATACGGATATTATGAGCCTGCATACCCAATATATGCCCTAAGTTTAATTGAAAGGACCATTACTCTTATAGAGTCATTTTAGACGAGAGACCAGGTTGTGTAGATCATGGACTGTTTATTAGGCACAAATGTCCTAGAAGTTAGAGCAGGGATCATAATACGCATGTATGTCATTCATACTCTACGAAACGATTGATTAAGATATAAGGCTCGATGATTAACGAATTTAATTTGTATTATTTTGTTTGATTATGTTGTATACAAAGTGAAATACAACAAAACAAATGTTTAGTTATATATGAAATTCATCATTTAACATTTGAATAGGACTATACATGATCCATATCTTCGATATTTGGCACGTCGAGTGTCCCGGGGGGTGTTTCACAAAGATCCTTAGTTGAACTTAACTTAGTCTAAGTTGGACTTATAAATTATGGTAAGCCATTTGTAGCCTTGGAACTAAATATATTCAAAAGCAAAAATGCAAGTATATTAGATTTTTCATAAATTTTACATCAAGAACATGAAATCTCCTGGATAAAATAAAATGTACATGATTTGAATTAACATGTTATGCCTTATAAAAGAACTTTTACTAAAGATTTTCAAAGAAACTAATGGCTTTTATATAATGATAAAGTCCAACTTAGAGTTAAGTTCAACTTAGGATCTTTGTGAAACACCCCACAGGAAGTCAGAGCAGAACATACATGATGATGTCAAGTAAATTCGGTCCTACTCTACTTAACCATTGAGATACTCGACTCAATTCAAGATGATTCAACAAGAATTAGGTAATTTTAAATGCCCACTTTAGAACTGATCTAGAACTGATCTAGATCATAAATTATTTGGCACGAATGTCAAGGAAATCATTGCAGGAAATTTTGTTTACTTGTGTGAAGTCCATATTTATGATGTTTTCATTCCTACTCGAATAAACCATTGACATATACCACTCCGCTCACAAAGACTTGCGAAATTTGAACTTCACCGTTGATAAGGATTATGCCTTATCTGGGTTATAGATTTGGCACGAATGTCCGGGAAAGAAAAGCAGCACATATTTGGTATACGTGGTTCAAGTTCATGTTTTATTCCTAATCCAATTAACCATTGAGATATACGACTCCATTATTATTATTATTATTATTATTAGGCATTTAGCTACGCTATTCATAGTAAACTATATCACAGCGCTTACAATAATATGCAGTATAACAACAAATCATAAACAAAATATTGACAAACCAAAGAATACTAAATAATAGCGAATCAATTAGTAGAAAATAAGTACGTTTTTAGGAGTTTTTTTAAAAACATCCACTGATGGAGCAGCTTTTATACAGGAGGGAAGTTTATTCCACTCCTTAGCCGCTGCAACAGTGAATGTGCGATCTCCTGCCTTACTTCGAGCTACATGAAAAGTTAATCGAAATGGTCTGCATTGGAGCGAAGGTTTGTACGTACAGGTTGATACATCTGAAGACACTCATTGAAATACTCTGGTGCCTGATCATGAAAGAATTTATATACAAATAAAAGAATCTTAAAAACTATCCTCTGTTTAATAGGTAACCAATGAATGGATTTAAGAAGAGGCATGGCATCTTCATGGCATGGCATCTTCATGGCATGACTCCATTGAAAAAGACTTACGTAATTTGAATGCACCCTCGATCAGTTGATGAAGATTATGCGTTATCTGGGTCATAGGTATTTGACACGAATGTCCGGGAAATAAAAGCAGCAAATATTTGGTACACGTGGTTCAAGTTCATGTTTATTTCCGAATCCAATAAACCATTAAGATAAACGACTCCATTGAAAAAGACTTACGTAATTTGAATTCACCCTTGATCTATTGATGAACATTATGCATTATATGGGTCATATGTATTTGGCACGAATGTCCAGGAAGTTTGAGCAGGAAATATGTGATACGTTAGTCAAGTTCATGTTTCTCATTCCTACTCTTCTAAAGCATTGAAATATATACGAGTAATACAATTCAAATAAAATTAGCAAAGTAATTTGAACTCACCCTTGAGCAGTAACTGTTGTAGAGGATTAGTCGTGATCTGGGCCATTGATATTTGGCACGAATGTCCAGGAAAACAGAACAGGAAGTATTTGATACGTGTGTAAAGTTCATGATTCTCATCCCTTTACAATTTTGAATATATACGAGTAACACAATTCAGTTTAAACGATATATATATGTAATTTGAATGCACCCTTGATCAGTTGATGAGGATTATGCGTTATCTGGGTCGTAGATATTTGGCACAAAAGCCCAGGAAATCAGAGCAGGAAATATTTGATACATGATTATGTTCAGTTCATGTCTTTCCTGCCTTCTCCACCTATATTGCATTGGGATATATGGTTCCATTCAGGTGCTGATTCACATAAACCTATAAACATGATAAAGGTACGTGTACTTTTTTTTTTCTAGAACCTATATGTATATTATTCAGTTATCAAAGTACTTGTATTCTACAAATTCAAGTTTCTAGCAGTTGCAATAAGTTTTAAACTGTCGGGAAGATGATGTTGTGATCAGAACGACTTGATATGCTCTTCTTAAAAATCTGATTGTTTAAATACAAGCAGATGATGCTCAACATTGTCATTGAAAATAATGTATGACAATTCAACATTTCACTGGCATTTGAGGATAGAGCAGGGCTTCAGGCGCTATCTGACTCTATATTTGAAGAGCTTAGTTTTGAAAGGCGCTAAATCCATTTTCGATGAAAACAAATTGAGTTAACGATATCAGTACATTAATAACATTTATAATTGTTTTGTTTTTTGTGGATAAATTACACAATCAAAATCAGATATTGAACGTTCTGTTTTCATATTCCCGTAGGCATGTGTACAAAGTTGGACCAAGGAACATGGGAGTCCTACTTCCATGGTTGGACACAGAAACCTGCTCTTCCACAAGTTGAACAAGTGGATTTAGCGCCTTTTGTATTAAAGGGACTTAGTAACATTGTCCAAATCCTCAAAATAAAATTGTAATTCTAGCGGTTCCTTTATACCTTGTTGTATTCGTATTAACAATAAAATCATGGGACAGCTTTCGGTTTTTCAAATTTCCCTTTCATTACAAAGATATGTATGATTGAAGTATTTAGATAAGAAAATCTCCGGGCGAGATTTTCATCCCTGTACAAAGTGAATGCAGTGAGTTGGTGAATATCACCCAATATCACTTTGCATTTTCGCTCATTACTTGGCCATACATTGTCCATTTGACCTGAAATTTTCACACAATACCCTGAGGACATATGAGATAACAACAGTATACATTGCATCAACCATTCATCAGTTTTTGCACATCTCAACAAAGTTACTAGATCCCTTTAAGCTCTTCATTTCAACATCTCTCAACCAATCTTTGGATAGATGAATGGATTGATTATGTCTTTGTCGTGAATTACGTCTATGAGGAAACTACAGATGAGACAGGACAAATTGCAGATGCACATAGGGTTCGATGACTGCAGCAAATGAGGGATTTCCCCTTGTCAGCTTTTAATGAATATATGCTGAATGTTTCAAAGTGGTTAGCCAAAATGATACATGTATTAGCCCGTCATTTTAAAGTTCAATTTCATGGTCACCATTAACTTTGTCGATTTCAACCAAAATCACTCGATACATTCACATTGCTAGTGTACACTGATGTTGGGCTTATGCTGTAGACATAAAATGGAATGCGTTTTAACGTTTAAAATGTCTCCCTCATTATGGATACGTTCATGATTGAATGAAAGGCGTGCCAGGAACGGTTTTCGATTGTCGTCGAAATCTAGTGGTAGTTGATGATTCAAGTTGACATCAAATTGTACGTTTTTCACTAGATAAACAGTCATTATTTTTTCTATTAAACTTCCACGTATCATTACAAATAATCAAAGACAAAGGCATGCATAGCATTCCCGGTATGACCTGCCCTTAGAAGCTTATCAAATGTCTTGACTAATATAAGATTCGTCATGCTCGTCAGTCGTCAATCATGTTTTTGGCTCATAACTTGTCACACGACGTCATGATTTCCCCTATATGTATTAATTTATTTAGGCATTTATATAAAACAGGCAGTGGGCTAGTCCTTGAGAAGAAACAAAATGTTGGCAGTGGTATTAAATGTAGCAGTCATGTAGCATCCGGTAGTGTCTATCCCCGTGTTCACACACAAAATGTTCAGCCCTTAATCATGACTAAAGAATCAGCAGCTGACTATAGAATCAGCTTCTCATTAAAAATTCCTATGGCAAGCCCTTTGTGTAAAAACTAGATAAACCCTGTTTTTCTCAGATAAACTCAGTTTATCACCAGATAGACAGAGTCTATCAACTGATAAACTGAGTTTTCTGATAAACTGTGTTTATCTGGAGATAAACTGAGTTTATCTGAGAAAAACTGAGTTTATCTGAGAAAACAGAGTGTATCTAGTTTTTACACAAAGGGCTTGCCATTAGTCATGATTCTTTAGTCATGATTAAAGGGACTTAGTAACATTGTCCAAATCCTCAAAATAAAATTGTAATTCTAGCGGTTCCTTTATACCTTGCTGTATTCGTATTAACAATAAAATCATGGGACAGCTTTCGGTTTTTCAAATTTCCCTTTCATTACAAAGATATGTATGATTGAAGTATTTAGATAAGAAAATCTCCGGGCGAGATTTTCATCCCTGTACAAAGTGAATGCAGTGAGTTGGTGAATATCACCCAATATCACTTTGCATTTTCGCTCATTACTTGGCCATACATTGTCCATTTGACCTGAAATGTTCACACAATACCCTGAGGACATATGAGATAACAACAGTATACATTGCATCAACCATTCATCAGTTTTTGCACATCTCAACAAAGTTAATAGATCCCTTTAAAGGGATGAAAATTTGTTGTTTGTGAACACGCTGGACGACATTATCCTTTGTGAAAAACATGTTTTATATAAAGGGGATCGACAGAGAGAGGAGGAGAGTAGATGAAAGGGAGTGAGAGATGAGAGGAGGGGAGAATGTGGATAGAAGTAGAGGGGAGAGGAGAGGAGAACTGGCGGGAGGGGTGAGAGGAGGGGTAGGGGAGTGGAATGAAGGGGAGGGGAAGGGGTAAGCAAGGGTGCATCTTGTTCTATCAGTCGAGGATACCATCTGTCTGCTATTCAGCGATCTAATCGTCTTTTGAAGATGATTCATTTCTTATATGCTTCGTGCCGTTTCAACATGCAGCACCATTTGGTTCGAGTTCAGGAAAGATCTCGGTGGCATAGCAAGGCTGGCAGTCTCAATCATACACCTCGGTTCATCTTCATGGGCCCATATTCACGAAACTCTGCTAGTTGTCTTACAATTTTGGACAAAAAGGGCTAAATATGCAACTAGTGACATTTTAGTTGCTAACTAATGTTAACCCTTTTATTAAGTAAGAAAGTAAGTAAGTATAGGTAACAAACAGCTAATCCATATAACCTTAGTTGACATCTAAGAATATAAATGTTGCTTACTGAGCCGTATGATAACATTCGAATAGACCTAGCATGGACCTAAGCTAACAAAGATACTTGAAGACTGTTATGACGACATACTTAGTGTTAGATGGATGAGGGTGATAGAGAGGCGTGCTAACATTGTAAAACGCTTAGAGATAATCAATCAGATTAGGCACCTGAAATCGAGTATATCGTGATCATAATGATAAATATCAATACAAAGATGGTGGCGTGTAATATTGTACTAATTTTGGGAGGGGGGGGGGGAGTTTTTCCGCCACAGGGGTCGGTTGCCCCTTTTACCATGTTACTACAATGACGACCCTATAGACTGATCATCTATCAACACGTATGATCCAACATTTCGAAAGGTCGAGACTCGGTTAAATGCAGTTCACAGATAAGCTTTTTATCTAATGTATCCTGAACAATTTCTAGCTATTTCCCGAATTGCTCCGAGATTGAAAAATAATACTGAAGATTGTTTGTTTTTCCCTGGAGTATCGTGTGCAATCATGACAATTTGATGGATATTTTAAATGAATTGTTTCACGGGGAAACGGTCCAAAATATTAACCAGTCTTGTTATTCAATTTACTTACAAATTGCGTAATTTTGTATGTGATTCTTTCTGCTGATAATACAAGACAAATAAGTTTTTAGCAAACATACAACATTCTCAATACTTAGTGATGTATATTTTTTCTAAATCAAATAATTACATGACCGCCTGCCCACAATGCACTGCGCGGCGTCCAACCATAAATCTGGTCATAGTATAAACAAGTGTCTGCCAACATTATATTTGAACACTGATTTATTAATAAGGCGACCGTCTCTTGAAGGAACTGGAGTGTCAAGGACAGAATAGAACTAAGTACGAAACCACAACAATTCTACGCCAATTCTGCTTTAAAATATCACTGTGATTCTTGTCATGAATGATGTAGGCAGCGAAATCCTGCTTCGATATAATGTATTTTTCATTCATCTAGGCATACTGTATCGATCAATCAACTGGCTTTGAAGCACCGAAGTTGTGTTGCTTAGTAACAAGATGCATTTAAGGCGATCTAATTAAGTATGTAATTATTGGCTGCTTAATTAATTAATTAATCAGGAGATTACAGTTACTGGCAGTTGACTTTTAAGTCTTTCTTGCTGATAAGTAAGTTTGAAGATGAAGGAACATATTGACAGACGGAATAAATATAATTAACATCATTCTTGTATGAATCTGAAACAATTTGCATTGTTTATTTATCCTCATCCAGTATCGGTTGAAGGTAAAAAACTGTTTATTTAATGCATCTACCGAGGGCATTTTTAGTTTGCCAATTCTTCCCTTTAAAGACATACTTGAAACAACTGAATGACACAACAAAGTTTAGTTGTATTAAACATATTAAGCGTCTACTTATTTCAGCGTTACTATATTTGATTTACTCAACATACTTAATTTGGAAACTTCTATTGGTGATACGAATACAATTAGGTATATATGAGAACCGCTAAAGTAAGTTTTGAGGATTTGAACAATGTTACTAGATCTAAGCTTTAAAGGGTGATTTGTTTGTTAGCTGGTAATTTGTTTGTGAATAGTGGGTTGAACTGCGTAATGCCATTGCCAAGGACGGTGGTAGGCCAACATACATCGCAATGTTTCGTGCAGGAAGAGCGAAATTGAGGACATTGTGACGATTAACCTCGCCTGGATCATGTACCGATTCGAACACATACGAGTTGGATTTTGATTAGATCAAAACATGATACAGTAGTCCAGGGGTTCAACCGATTCCCTAGTTTATGTCCGGTAATATTAACGTTTAATAATTACTGTTCAGTTATTTATTTTTCATAAATCAACTTAGCTTTCAAAAACTTAAAACTGACCCCAAACATAACCTTAATTAATTATATATACATTAAGTATCAACCCTTACCCTATTAGTGCACTGTATCATTTAGTTATAAGACATTGAGGGCTAACCCGTGCACACATGTACATAGAGCTGATAAGAGAAAATTGGACTTTGAGGGGATTCGCACTAATTCGAACCGGTGAGTTCCAGATAACGTTTATTATTTTCTTTTTGTAAGTGACGTTATTGCTGAAAATGTTCAATGATAATCAAGATCCATAATTAGATTTAGTGTTGTGTTTCCAGCTCTATGCTCAATAAAATAAGGGTTGCGCAAGGACATTTGAAATAAATTTGAAGGGTAATGATTTATTAAATCTGAATCATACGCAATTATCATACTTTACTCGTAAGCCTGTCACAAGCCTAATTGTGATGTATCACCTACTGCTGCTTTATTAATTTAAATAGCATAACGGACCTTTACAAAAGTGCAAAAACACGCTTTGTTTTGAAGTTGAACTATATATGCGTAGTGCATATAGTCATGATAGTATAGACTTTAAAGTGATCTAGTATCTATGTTGACATATGTGCACAAACTAACAGTAACACAGGGTTGGTAAATATGTATATCTGTAAGCTGCTCTGAGTAATGTGTGCAAAATCCATATTAAATTAATGTAATGGTAATAATTTATGGCCGAGTAATGAGCAAAACTACAAAGAACTATACTCTCTAACGCAAATCTGTATACAATTGAAATGATCCCTGTATTACAAATTTAAAAATCTAATTATTAATATTTAACAAATTCACGAAAAATTGGAATAACAAAAACGGAAACTGGTTTCAACATTCTTTTATTAAAAGGAAAACAAACCATTAGAGTTTCAAGGGAGTCTGGTCGATTCAGACAGAGTTACTAGATCCCTTTAATACTTAAGCTACATAGTTGTTAAAGACCCTCAAGTAGTTTGAAGTCTGTATTTACAATCGTTGCATTTCGCAAGGCCAAGTTTCCCATTTGCACTTTTACCACCTTCTCCTTGGCTCTGCTAAACGCATTATGATTTCAAAGCAAATATGATTTCGAATCGATATGATTTGCATTCATCAGGCGATGAATAAGCATATTGTATATTGCCATGAACTCTTGCCGTACGTTCATAAGACCACCTCAAGAAACAAAATTCAGCAAAGTTATTTTCAAAGAAAAGAAATGTTGTGTAAAATGAGCTTTATAAGTATTATTAAAGGTTGCCGCACAAAATTACAAGCGATTTTCAAAAATGTCTATTCTTACTAATACATAAAGTAGAAGACTTGATTTACTTTACCCCACGAATTTACTGTAAGTGTAAAGGTCTCTGCAATTTCTCATGATATGATAATTGATAATACTTGTTTTCAACCAGCCTTTTCTTTCCGTCAGATTTCTTACTCGACACTTTTGTCATGTGTAGGTTCGTAAATTTGAAATTTATTTAAGTAAATTTAATTTTTAATGATTGATGAATTTATTTTGATTAATTTAATATGTTTTTGAATTGGATGAAATAAAATATTTCTATGTACCTGAAGTAGTGATCGCATCGTAACGTAAGACTAACAGCCACACCTTTTCATATTGAAATTCTCAATGAGTCACTGGTGACCCATCGAGAAAAGCCATGATTATAGAAAACAAAAGCAACAGCATGACGTGGTTAGGTTAAAAACAAACTCTTAACCCTTCCAGGAGTGATCCCATAAATACTTTGGATATCATCTATGGTGAACGCATGTTATACGAAAATCAAATCGTCGTGAAATTAAATGGGTTGATTTGTTGAGGAATGGAGACGTCATGTAGAAACAGAGACGAATCTTTATCTGCTTAAAGAATGATATCACATCTGACCTTGACCCACGAGCCGGGAGGTGTCATTCAGGTGTGCAACACTCTGCAGGATGAATAGGGAGGATTGAGTTCAGGTACTGGTCAACAATTAAGAGTTGTATATTTTTGAAACCCTCAAGCAGAGATGTACATATAATTTGCAGAGATGACAATATAATAATGAAAGTAGTTTGTCTATTTCGTCTAGCCGTTCTTCTTTTGGCGAAGATAAGGTTTGACCTGAAAACTGGTGACCTTCTCGTTACCAAATCCAGTTTTGTATGTATTGAAAATAATATGTATGAAAATTGATAATATTAAGTAAACCTTTCACAATTTTGTTGTTAAAGGAACAAGATCCACAAATAAATTACATAACACTTCCAGCAGTTAGAAATATAACGACAACTTCCATTTCCCAACTGCAGTTCAGGGAACGGAAGAGAATAAAGGATTTATAATAACAATGGCATTTAAGGGGCATATTGCTTGGCGGAACAACCCACCCCTGTGATTTTAACGTTTCATAAATATCAAATACGTATCTTTTTTTCAATATTCTTCAGCTTTTATCGATCACATATCTTTGAAAACATAAGTTTGTGAAATTATTTACGTATCTTGATCTATCATTCCGTCATCTCTTAAAAAGTGAAATATGGTGGGAGTGCAAAACAGTCAAATAAGTTATTTAGAATCATTAATAATTCAACATCAGTAAACAATGGCATCCAAAAAAACGTTCTTTCACCTGTTATTTTTGTTCACATATCTTCACCTGTGTTCACCTAGGGTTATGGTCGATCTAAATACGAGGAGAGCGCAGACATTATCAGATTAGTAGTTCTAAGGTGATTCATATTCAAGTACCGCATGCTCAGCTTTTGTAATTAAAATTATTAATGTTCATTATGATGTGTCACGTCCTGAACAAAATGCTGCTCGGGGCTTTGTGTACTAATACACCGAACGCTAAACCATCTTCAATTTAACAGTTTCTTTCTACATGAACAAAATATAAGGAAAACAATGAACATTGTAATAAATGTACCACTGATAGAAGAGTCTGGAGACTACCACCATTTTCTAATAACGCTCTGAAAGTTAAATAGGACAAATATTTAGATGGCACAATATGTACCCAACATTATTGAAATCCAGATATAATAAGCTGAAAATGTCCTTATCAAATGGAAACAAAATTCTACATATAGTTTGTACACCAGTTTCGGCCCATAGGCATTTGTGACTTATCGTGATCTCTTCGTGCTGCTGCTTTTCATGTTTTATGCGCATTCATATACGGTATGTGGATGAAACAAACCAAGAAAGATTATTCGAGCATTTTTATGCTAACATTGTCAAATTTTACATATCAGTTTTCTTGCTTATGGTCATTTCGTTACACTTATGTATGGCTTTATCACCTTTATATGATATATTTTGTCACATTATCTGGAATAAAAGCTAAACTTTTTCAGTTTCTGTATCTAGAGAGATTTATCAAAGTGTCTTTTATCTTTAGCACGATTTAGTTTATTCGGGAGGGAATAGGTTGTCCTATCCAGGTCACCTTTCATGGATAAACTGTTAACCCTCGTGACCCAATCTGCTAGAATCATCGGTCTCGTCTTGGAATCTTCTCTTGCATGTCTTGAGTAATACAAAGTCATGAACTTGGTAGCTCGGACGAAGATATCTCAACTATTTTCTTTGCTTCGCCCTGACTAAAGGTATGCTCGAGCCAAGGAAAAAATGCAAGGAGAGCAATGTAGAATCCAGATGGGTTTTTAAGTCTTTTTTTTTTAAAACCCCACTGGAGGAATGTGCACCTCGAAGATACGCAATATAAATAATACATATTGTACATTGAACAGCTGAGGCTCTAAAATGCCTACATATTACGGCTTTTCTGACATTAGAAAACGAATGCCTATGCAGTCAAACCTGTCGAATGTGACCACCAAATTGGAACTGAAATGGTGATCAATTAAGGTATGGATGTAAATACATTTTAGCATAATATTGGATTACAAAATTGGTGGTCACAATGTACAGGTTCCTGCTTGATATAGGTGGTACTGTCTCAGGTTTGACTATTGTACATGCAGCTTCCAGCTAGTAATAGTATTTAATGATATGTCTGTAAAAAGCAATATTAATTTCATTCATATAGCTCTCAAACTGTATTTCGTGTAACTTTTTTTTCCCAACAATCTCAAAGGCTTCTGAGTATGAGCCAGGTTATCGTTACCAAAGAACACTGTATATGTTTTAGAAAGGCATATCAAGACCTGTCCTTTTCAAGATGAAGTTAACTCTTAAAGGGATCTAGTAACTATATTGACATGTGCAAAGAGTGACAAATGGTTGATAAAATTGGCATTGTTGTTATCTGATCATGTCCTCTGAGTATTGTTTAACAATTTTACATCAAATGGATGTTGCATGGCCGAGTAATGAGCGAAAGAGCAAAGTGATATTTGCTACCTCATTGTACTGACTTTGTACACAGTTTTGAATATCCACTTCAATCGTAAATATCTTTCTAACGAAAGGGATATTTGGAAAAAATATTTGAAAAATGAGAGAATCACTACATTTCGAATTAAGTTTTTTGAATTTGGACAATGTTACAAGATCCCTTTAATATCAGCTCAGATCTAGAGCAGCTACATAGCTACATGGTGGGATGCATGTGCACATTCGAGACAGGCATTGTAAGGTTGATGTGGAATATCTAAGCGTCTGGCCTGTAACTTTGTAGACTAAGGGAATGTTCCTAATGTGTCTACATGTACTATACTGTTTATCTTAGCAGTTATTGATACGATATCATATCTGTTCTTTCAATAGATAAAGACAGTTCCGTCATGGAGCTAGATTTGTTTGTTTTTGTTGATTAGATAATGACGGTAATGAGTTATCTTATTCGAATAGAATGGTCGAACAGGACGGGGTGCGAATAACGATAGAGGGGGGGGGGGGGGGGGAGGAATCACAAACTGGGGGCTTTATAAAGTACGAACAAATGGTGGTGCGTATATCCAATGAGGTATTAGAAAGTAATACATCCTTGGTACGGAGTTCCGATATATATTTGCAGTTGAATTCGAATTTAAATTATTGGTACGTAATACTCGATGTTTTCTCCCCACATATCGCATTTGGTGGGGGAGGGGAGTGGGTGGGGGATGTCAGAATTGTTACAAAGGAAAACCCCCACACCCAGCTACACCGTAAAGTGTACTGTATACACCACCGGATACGATTCATGTAAGGCATAATCGACAATAGTTTGGTCGTTCGAGGCATGTATGTTTCAGGCATTTCCTCCATGTTTCAAGGTGATACACGCGTCTTTCAATGCCCTCTCCGGTCTGGTCCTGAACAAATTGGCGTCAATGGATTTCTCAGGAGTCGAGAGGTCAATCTCAGGAAACCCTGATCAAATCCTCCCAGGACTAGCTTTGCTCAAGTTCGTTCATTTATTTCTATTACGTCCCCGTATGTGATCGTAAAGTTATATACACATGTATAAATCCTATATTGGCGCAAAAGGCTATTCCTCATGGAGGCACTTGTGAAGGAACAAAATAACGAGAATGGACAAACTTCATTATTATCCTGTTATGTTTTGTATATCTATGCGGTTCATGTACTTCCATGCACATCACATGTCGATGAAAATAAGCATGTTGACTAAATTATGTTATATCGCCTGAAAAGAGGCTATATCAGACCATGTGTTGCAGTGAAAGCATAATCACCTGCCTGGTACCGTTATCAAAATATGATCATTGCTACAATAAAGATTTACGAAGAATTTATAGTACTTCGGATAAACTTGAGGTCCTTGGGTGTATTCTAGACGAAGCAGCATACCAGAATCACTTGCAAAAATATATACATTGTATGAACACAATATCGTATACGTCGTCAGCATTTACAGAGAAATCAAGTGATGGCATCCAGGCACAAGTAATAAATATGTAGATTGTATGCAGAGATTTTATATATCATGTGCGGTAAGATTTAGGCCATAACAAAAACAAAAGCCGTTTTAAAAAAATTATTATTAAAGGAATGCAATATTGCGTGTAGCACATTACTGATTTAGGTTCACACACGAATGCGTTAGGTTCTTTGCAATACCTCTGTTTAGTCTGCAGACGTACTATTTATGTGCCTTTTTGGGTACAAGCATGAAATGGGTATATTTATCTCAAGAAGTATGTCCATGGTGTCTCCATCTACATGTACAGTAAACTTAGCAGACGGCACGCAATGTCAAGGTTTGGTTATTCTTAGCGTGCATAAATCTGATATACCAATAGTGAACGAATCAAAGGAATATGACTCATCGCTGTAATTGTAAACTAAGTTCATATCACAAGTTTGGGTTATAAATCATAAATGATGATTCCATGTGATGGTCTGACCTTGTGGACCCCATGCGTTCTAATGGAAAGTTTCATCTGCGTTCAGTTATTCAAAATGGCCGAAGAATGTATCAGTTGTTTTGGGTTTAATTGATGAGGCTCAGCAACGGATATAGCTGGATTTGGGGGGGGGGGAGGGGGGGGGGGGGGGCAATGCCCTGTAAAGGCATCTAGGTAACATTGTCCAACACAACAATACTAACTTAGAACTGTAGAAGTGTTCAAACACTTCCTTTTTATTTTCATATCAACAAGGAACATGGAACAGTTTCAGTTTTCCCAATTTCTCTTCGTTATCAAAATATTTATGAGTGAAATGCTAACATTTGAAAGACGTCTTGAAATATTTTATATATTGTACTGTGTACAATGATAAATACAATGAGTTTAGCAAGTATCACCTTGCATTGTTTTCCTCATTACGTCGCGAATTAAAGCATTTTTAACACGAACGTTTCACTCAGTGGACATATCGGATCACAGAAATACACATTCTGTCAACACTTCTGTCTTTTTGCTCATATCAAAAACGTTACTTGATCCCTTTAATCGGGAGCATAGGCGTACCCAGGGGGGGGGGGGGGGGGGGTTGGGGGGGGGGGATCAACCCCCCCCCCCCTTTGACCCAAAAGTACTGTTTTGGGGGGGTTTGATTCGAACCCCCCCCCCCCCCCCTTTTCAATTTATAACTGGTCTCGAGACCAAATTGTAGCGGTCTCGATCGTCATTATCGATGGTCTCGGCCCTCGAGAAAGTGCGAAAATCCCTGGTCTCGGCCTCGAAAATGTCGAGAATTCGCAGGTCTCGGCTTCGAAAATGTTCTTCTTCTACCCCCCTCCCCCACCACCCCCCCCCCCCCCCCCCCCAGCTTACAGGATTCTCAACCCTGGGTCTTGGTCTCGGTCTCGGGAATTTTGGACCTGGATCTGGTCTCGTCTCGAAAAATGTCGTAAATTCGCGGTCTCGGCTTCAAAAATGTTCTACGACTACCCCCCCCCCCCCCCCCCCCCGCTTACAGGATTCTCAAAT
>JBAMJV010006859.1:0-66274 GCA_037951105.1 Echinarachnius parma | reverse complement strand
GCATTTGTGACCTAGGCTTACGTGGGTATCAGAGGGTAAATGATTAGGTACATGTACCTTCACAATTTATGTGCGCGCCCAATGCGCCTCTGATCTATCTGGAATGCTCAATTATATGGAAAGTGCACTTTGCATGATGGATTTATTGTACATGCAGTGAAATTTCCGATAAAATATACACTATTTGCTTGTATTGCAAACCGATGGCGGCATGTTCATGATATAAAGCAAGAAAGCTGACAGTTCTGTTAATAACGGAAAAGAACAATTATGTCATAATTTGGGATAATTTATTGAACAAAGCCTTAAAACAAAAATGACCATTTTTGGGGCACCCTGTAATATGGTGTTCGACATCGTTCAAAATTGCTGTATTTGTCGATATCAAATGCTGACTTCCGGTATTATAAATTTGTGTCCAGATGGGTGCACACTTGAAATTTGTAATACACAGTAATGCTGAATAACTAGGCAGTTTTCAAGAAAGTTGATTCACGTTACAAAGTATTGATTTATGTCAAATTATGTAAATCAATAATTGGCTATTGATGAGTTTAAGAATGCCTAAAATTTGAGTTTGGGCCTATAAATTACCGTGTTACATATCCTGAAACGCATCGTGTTTGGTATAAAACAAAAATTAGAAATTTTCTTTAACAGTGTAACACAATCGCGTTGATTTAAATTGTCTTTCGTTAAATTATGCTAATTATCTACAGCACGTCTAAACGTCTGCTTATTTGGACGCCATCTTCGATTTGGAGGGATTCGCAACAAATCTTTTGAGGTAAACCTCACATTGTTCACATTGAAAATACTTGCAAATAAAATTGGTTTTAACTTGTAGTGGAGATCTGGTAACCTAACTCCTTAACTAAGGAAGCCACTTTTTCGACTTTGGCCCTCCGCCTATTTAACACTCAGTAGGGAACACCTTTTTTAAAAATTTAATTCACATTGGTTAAACATTCAGCGGAAGTGAAGCGTGGTGTAATGAGGTACCGTAAAGCAAAAGTCGTTACAAAAGACTACAGTACGATATTGGTGGACGACTGGACGTCATGTCTGAAAGCTAAAAAGAACATAGATGGGCAACAACGAGTCATCAAAATGGAGTCGGGAAAATCTTTGTGGACCCATTTTCGTCCTTGTTGGGTCATAGGCCTGCTGCTTTGGGGAAGCTGTAAGTATATAGGCTCATTAGTGGCCAATGATATATAGGTTTACCCATCCATTTTCAAACAATCGTCATTCAATTTCAATAATTGTTAACTTCAATTTCGTCCGGAAAGTCTTTCGCCGATCGTATGTAATGTTCGATTTCGTCATTCATCACACAAGTTCGTTCTTTCGCAACCAAGTTCGTCAATGACCAGATCGTTTTAGTCAAAGCTCATTCAATTTCGTCCGATCACTCCTGCCGGTGTACAATGTGATGATCAATTTCGTCATTGAGCATTTAATTTCGTTATTTCGCATTCAAATTCGTCAAACAATATTGAAAGCTGTATTTGATACTTTATTTCATGATCTCTTCATTATTATCCTTTGTTTATTTGAACCCAGATTCTATATTTGTTTTGTGTCCCGGAAATTCATACAATTTTATTCTATCATCTATTGAAATTTTTTTGTATTTTATATATCATTAATTTCATATTGTAATGTGTCTCCCAACACAGATCTATTGCATGGATCAATCAATAAGACTTTTGGTCAATTATCGATTTTGGAATTGCAATATCGAAGTGAATTATTTTGTGATCAGTTGATGGTTTTAGAAACACTTATTATTGAAGTTATTTATTTTTAAATGAATTGTATGAGCTACAATAGGGAAATACATAAGGACCAGGGCAACCACACTACGTGACGAAGTTGAACGACTAAGTCTTGAAATCGAATGACCAATGACGAATTCGAACACCACATTGTTCGTTTTATGACCAGTCGAGACGAATTCCATTGCAAAATGACGAATTAGAATGAGCCAATTTTGAATTAGAATGACCATTGATCAATTAGAATGGTAAATTACTAAATCGAATGTAGCAATTGCAGTTTCCTAACTTCTCTGGACGAAATCAAAGTAAGCATTAATTGAATTTGATTGACGATAGTTAAAAATTATTCAATTCTTAATTCCACAATATAATTTATAACATATTGATTTATTGTATGTCTTATATGATTAATTAGTTTAGTAGAAGTTACTAGTAATATTCGTAGTATTATAAGTACTATTAGTATTGGAAAAAGTATAGTAACAGTCATAGTAGTAGTAGTAGTAGTAGTAGTAGTAGTAGTAGTAGTAGTAGTTGTAGTAGAAGTAGTTGTAATAGTAGTTGTAGTAGTAAAAGTTCATTGTTCTTCAGTAGTAACCATCGTCCTTAGATCCGTTCTAATGATTCAATTAGCGGATTTCTTGTATAAGCGGCTCCTTTTCTGTACAGCAACCACCATCCGTTACTCCGACTGCACACTAAGAAAAAAAGGAGCAAAAAGGGTGCAAAGTATGCAACACTGGCGGCTCCTTTTCAGGTACAACTTAGCACCTTTAAAGGTGCACCCTAAAGGTACAAGATTGCACCTTTAAAGGTGCTAAGTTGTACCTTAAAGTGCAAAGTGTCACTTTGCACCTTTAAAGGTACAAAGTTGTACCATAAAGGTACAAGATTGCACCCTAAAGGTACAAGATTGCACCTTTAAAGGTGCTAAGTTGTACCTGAAAAGGAGCCGCCAGTGTTGCATACTTTGCACCCTTTTTGCTCCTTTTTTTCTTAGTGTGTGTCTCCAATATCCGATCGTACGCGGTCTCTTTATCTTGGACCGTCCATGGAACGTGGGAATACTTCAACATAACGGTCGTCTCACAGTCAACCTATGAAAATGCTGCAGGATTTCCGACCAAGGTGCCATCGAGTGGTGAATCGTCGTACGAGCTCAACGTTGATCACCTGGAACCCGGCACGGGGTATCACGTTACCGTCACGCCCTACTTCAGCGCAGGGTCTAAGGGAACATCGCCTTTACTGACCTTCATGACCGATGGTAGGCCTAAGTTTATTAGATGATTTTTGCTAACTTTGTATTGGAAAATTTGCATCTAAATAATTATTTCGCCCTTTTCAATTCATGTATGATGGTCAGAAGTTACCATAAATCTAATACATAATAGCTTAATTTGACCATCACGGACATCGGAAAATGTTTCAGGGACGAACAATTCTCAGAGGAGCTTTCTGTAACTCATTCGGTAGAAGGTCTTGGGTGGGAATCCCGGGGAATAATTATTTATTTGACTTTATTTGCACACTTTGTATTTATGTAATAGCTGATAGCTGATAGCAGGCTTTTTATACCGTGAATAAATAAATAAACTCAAATTCCAACTCAATAATTTTTGGTCAATTTTCCTCTGATTGAAATAATATAAATCCAAATCACTTCCATGATCCCTCGCACATAGCTCAAAGTTGATTTCTTATCATTCGGGTTTGTGTCAGGTTTAAACATAGCTTCTGACCGAAACGGGCATTGAAAAGGATTTCAGGGACGAACGAACCTCCACAGGAGCTTTCTAGCTCACTCAGTAGAGCACCAGTATTGTAATACGGAGGTCTGAGGTTCGAACCCCAGAGAAGAATAATTTTGTTTGCTAAATTTCCTTTAAAATGTCAATAAATGTTGCGAATCAATAGACGGAACTAAACATTTCCCTTTATTTATCACATTGACATAAGCATACATCATGCTATTGATATAAAGTCCGGTGATGGTCATTACCAGCATGGACAATCATCGAATCTTGTCTCTTTGACCCAATCATCGTCGCCGCTGCATTCATTACCAGGATTTTTTTCAATGCTATTGTCTCAATTCTGGTGCAAGGACAATTATTTGCATTTCACCAGACAATGAGCTCACTAAGACATGACTGAGTAATTTCTCCTGATCTCCGAGTGTTTTAGGCTGATGCATGTCTTTTTTTAGTGATGAATGCTATAGGTCACAGGTTTCGGGATCAGCAAATCATAAATGTTATATTTTTGGGAAAAGGGAATGAATATCAAATTGTGCCTTCGCAAACTCCCGCACACTTATAACGTCCGATTCACCAGAAAGAAGCGTAGTCAATTTTTTATTTACATGACAATATTTTTCTGGAGAAACATGCGGAAACCTTGAAAATTAAGTTTTTGACGGGTAGTTCATTTCTAGAAATGTTATCATATTTCTTGTATTAAAAAAGTTATGTTACGGATATTTGTATCAAATGATCATTAGATCATTTTCTTTCATAAAAAGTTAATTCAAAGACCCGGCTTGCTCAAGTTCTTCTGAAAATGTAAGTTTTATCAAAATTGTTTTTAAAGCTTGACTGTGCTCATTCGTCAAGGCGGCGACGATGATACGATCAAAGGGATTAACCAAACAACGGTACCATTGTGATATCTTTGTATTCTACAGGTGAATGAATGTGTTTAAAGTTGATGACTGTCCATACTTTTATGTCTATGGTACGAGGTCCCGCCCGGTTCACCTGCTTCTATCACCTATTAGGTCGGTCTTGCCCACTATGGAAGCTCATTCCAGTTCGTCTCCTCTACATCGGGTGCAGCTGATGGTTTCACAAGCATCTTTAATGATTTGTGTTTCCTTGGATCTTTCTTGTTTATTCTCTCAACAGCATCCTACATCTCGCTGCAAAGATTCAGCCGGACGATTGTCATTGTTAACTACCAGATCCCGCCCGGTTCACCTGGTCCTGCCGCCTACCAGGTAGGTCTTGCCTACTATGGAAGCACGTTCAGTTATGTCTCCTCCACAGCGGGTGCTACTGATGGTGACGCTTTTTTCACTAGCGTCTCTCCGGCAATTGCAGCGGGTGACCTTCTGGAGGCAACGATTGCACTCCTCTCCGCTCCGAGTACAATTCTGAACGCTGTCGTACATAGAGTTGGTAAGTCCTTGTTGGTGTGCATTGGCTGGTGCACCTGGGGGTGTTTCACAAAGATCTTAAGTTGAACTTATCTAAGTTGGACTTATAAAGTATGGAAAGCCACTAGTTTCTTTGAAAAATTGTTGTAAAAATCCTTTTTCAAAGGCATCAAATGTTGATTCAAATCATTAATATTTTGTATTATCAAGAAGATTTCATGTTCTTGATGTAAGATTTATGAAAAGTTTAAAATATTTGAAATTTTGCTTTGGAATATATTTTATTTCAAGGCTACAAATGGCTTACCATACTTTTTAAGTCCAACTTAGAGTTAAGTTCAACTTAGGATCTTTGTGAAACACCTCCCAGGTGGTACAGCCTATCAGGTCGGACTTTCGCACTATGGAAGCGTGCTCAGTTATGTCCTCCACAGCGGGTGCTACTGATGGTTCCGCTTATTTTACTAACGTCTCTCCGGCACTTGCAGCGGGTGACCCTACAGGCAACGATCGCACTTAACACCGATCAGAATAACATTCTGAATGCTGTCGTACACATATTACGTAAGGCATCGATGGTTTACCCATTCGCAAATTTAGTTTTTGGGGGAGACATGATTCAGAACATTGTAAATTATTAAGCCAGATGTGATGCCGGAGGAATTTGAGAAAAGAAATTGCAAAAACATAGCACTCATTCAGTATTATTATTTTGGGGGGGAACCAAGTTTAATAACTTTGACAATTTTGTTAGCGTGTCAGATGCAAATCTAGGCTCCCGCATGATAATACAAGGGCCCTTGGTGCCCCCGGCCCCGCGTCCAAACACACACACTAACCGAATGTAAAATACTAGGTACACCATTGGAGTGGCGTAGCGTTGAATTGTTGTTTTTTGTTGAGGGGGGGGGGGGGGGGATGCCGATAATAGGAGAAGTAGATCACTCTATGTATATATTTTACCTCTGTTTAAAAAATCTTGACAAATTTTGGGGGGCTTTTGTCACGTAAGGTACATTCCTTTAACCCCGACAATATCAAATTATACCTCTCATGTTCCTCGTTTTCTTTCTGTAAATATCTTGTCAGCCCCCGACCCTCCTAGGAGTCTCCAACTTCAACGAGGTCCAAACAACGCCGCTATTGTGACATTTGACTTGCCTGCATCTGGAACTTGGCATGGGTATGAGGTCAACCTGGACAATGGCACTTGGGCAGTTATCCCAGCAAACCAAACATCAACAACGCTTGCTGGTCTGATGGAGAATGTCCTGTACACCATTGCAGTCAGGTCTTTTGTGGGCATTGGTGGCGACAGAGCAGAGAGCTCAACCATCATGAAAAATCTGACGTTAGGTAATAATAATACGCTCTCCTTGTTCATGTTGTTTCAGGTATGGGAGTGGCCTGGGTATAATAGGTTCGGACTGCCGTCTTTCGATGCTTAAGGGTTTTTTTTTTTTTTTTTTTTTTTTTACAAAGGTCAGAACACTTAATCCGATATAAAATAGCCCCCCCCCTCCTCCACTACGATTTTCCCAAATGCTCGGCAAAGTCTTGCACCTACCGACGTGAGGTCACGTGACATATTGTTTTTGCTAATTTGTGTTAAACATGTACAAAACAAATGGAAATACAAACATTGAAGAACAAAAAAACCTGGTTAAATGTTTTTAGTCGTTTCTTCGTTGTGTGGGGGCTTTATATATTTAAACAATATATAAATAAAATAAAATATTACAAACAATGAAAAAGTAAAAAAAATAGAAGAATCTTAAGGAATTATTGAGATAGTAGAAGATGTGAGAAACAAGCATGCTCTTACAACCTGTTTTGTTTCGTTATTAATACGAATGGTCAACAAAATTCATGCGAAAAAATTAATTGTATGACCTGATTCGCATCAATTACGCAAATTGCTGATTTAAACAATTAAACTTCCATTGTATTCTATACACATCATACACTACTCTGAGTCTCTGATACACAACTAAACATGCCCTATCCACAACAGTACATCAGCTCGCAGCATGCAATACGGTACAACCCTTTTCACATCTGTGACACTGCAATTTACAACGGTTCAGGCACAATGATTAAAAGCGCAGTTACAATTTCGTCACATAACCCCCTCCCAAGATAAGTCTGTCCTCAGGCTTACATGGCTATACGGAAAGACGAAATTCTAACTAACATAATCAAAACATTTCTCAAAACACCCTTATGCAATTCCATATCCAACTTTTCCAACCGAAACTGTATGTCATGCTCATCAAGCATTACAAACTAAAACATCCACATATATACAAATACCTAACCCCGTTATTAACTTTCCTTATTTCCAATAACAAACATGTTTTACCCAATCACATTAAAACAATACAAACTGCCGACTAAATCACTTTAACTTGTTTAACACGATCTACCAAAATTAACGCCAAACGATTCAAATTCACTTACAAGATCGCATGCAAGATCGTACAATTTTCTATTTACAAACAACAATTAAAACCACTTGTAATCATATATGCTTGACTTTAATCATATGTCTATATATATACAACATTCAACAATACGCCTGACAAAACTACTGCTCATTGACCACATGCAAGGTAGTACAAAATATCTCCAGACACAAAACGAATGGTAGCCGAACGGTCACATCAATGGCATTTCAATAAATTCTAATAGCGTTTTGGGCATAAGAAATCAAACTATACATCATCAAGACTGTACTACATAAAACTTAAATCTTAGCTCTGTCTTACCCCAATACTATCTCCTAAACAATCTGAGGTATCAGTCTCAATAAAACATAAACAATTATTAAATGCGAATACATAAAATTAAAACACTGCACGTTTCATGTTCTATTTAAAACATAACTTGGCATATACAAATCCACGATAACGATCTGTCAAGTTTTCTTTAAACTCAAAAGAAATACATGATCATGAAAACAACAATTATCAAAACGATATAAAAATGAAAAGGCTACTTAATGGAAGCCAATATACAATGATATATACAATACACAAAATATGAAACAACTTTCAATCAGTAAAATGTCCCTGGGTATTTTCTGATAATGTTAAGAACAATGGAATGTCCTTAAATCAAGTTAAGAGTTCTCGTACTTTGAGGACAACGGGATGTCCTTTAATCACGTAAACCTAATGTTCAAAAATTCAAGCACGACGGAATGTCCATAAACATTATAAATTAAAGTTCCTGCAACTTTTAAAGACAACGGGATGTCTTTAAATCATTTAAATCGAAAGTTCCGGTATTGAGTTTATTTAATGTTCAATCGTGGGTCCGTCTTCGGTGGTCTCGCTTCGGTGAAAGGCTTGCCCACGCGACTTCCGTCCGCTATCTGTATCCAGGTCTCCTATCGGATCATTGGAACTATAGTCATCTCCGCTTCCGACACATGCCGTACATCCGTTGAGGACGCCTCGCTCAGTCTCCCCCTCCTAGTAGTCAAGACTACTTCGGATTCCTGGATCCAGGACTTTGTCGACGTTCCCTCCGGGTATGGCTTCAGATGCTTCGAATGGACTATCAACTTCCATCCGATCGGTGACTTCAGACAACATGTGGATGATCGGGTGAGGGCCTCCCTACTATCGTGGTCATCTAAAACTTCGCCTCTTGGTGCTGACAGGAGTGGAAAGCCACACGGACACCCTGACATGGAGCTGAGATATGGGAGCCTTTCATGCCGTCCTTCCGTGGGGAGCTTCTCGTTTGTGCACGCATTTCGTCCTCGCCATTAGACCTGATGTCCGCACTACATGGCCGGTAATACCACCAATTGCCCCTCGTGTGATTCCTTCATCACCCCTGTAGGTCGACACCGGTGGTATTCGCATGTGACTCTGCGACATATCGTCTCCGCGATATCCATGCTGCACTAGAGCCTTCTCCCTTGTGTGGCAGTCACTTCCTGCCTCCGTCACCAAGAACACGTCCTCCGTCATCTCCTGTTCACCGAGAAGACATCGTTGACTCAGTCTTGATGTCACTAATCCATCACCCCTTCTGGTACTGGTGCACACTCTGCCACTCTTCCCTGTATAATATCTACCGCATACACAAACTGGAACGGAAGAGTGTGTGCGCCGTTAATCCTGGGTTCACATGTGGCCATCAACTATCTGTAGGGACGGGGTATGGGGTGTGTGCCCTTTTTCAGGCTAAACCGTGCACTCATGTGGGGCTCCATCGATGTGAACGCTGCTATATCGTCTTCAACGTCAAGCTATTACGTTTTCATCACGTAGGTTTCATCAGTTTTAGCCCTCTCGGCTAGCCATACAATTCCCTCGGGATATCTAGGCTCACAGCCTGGCCGGGTATGTGATGGTGGCGAGATCATACGACCCTGGTCAAACCCAATCTCCACCCACACTGCACTGGGCTGCACCTTGGCTGCACTCGTATCAATGGGGGCCTGTGTATGTAGGAGGTTCTTTCTTGATTAACATCTATTTTACATCAATATGCGTGTATACACCATATACATCGTTTATGAGAGCGATCTCTACAACCCGGGTTTGGCTATCGCCTGTGTGTGTGGTGGGTGAGAGCGTCGGGGGTGTGCGTGGAGGCTATAGCCCGTGTAATTCTCCAGCATCAGGTTTGACCTGGCATACCCACTGTATGGAAGCGCATTCTTCTCAGTGGTATAACGGGTGTGTGCCGTTGTGTCTAATCGCCCGATCTGTGTGTGGCGGGTTGGGGCGTCGGGGGTGTACGTGGAGTCTAGCCCGTGTGGTTTGTATTGAAGCGCATCCTTCCCCGCAATATCTCGGTGTGTGTGTCTACAACCTGGGGATTCCCATCGCCCGGTTCTGTGTGCGTTCCCACACGTCCGCCATTTTCTCTGGCCCTTTCTCAGGCGGTGTATCCCTCAAGCCGTATTTCAGGCAATTCAAAAGACTTCTGGGCAATCTTTCAGCCTCAAATTCTCGGTATCTCCTGCGGGGAGTTTCGGCCAATCTTTCAGGCACTCTTTGTAGCTTAAATCCTCGTAGTGTATCCCGCCGCTGCCACCAATGCAACGGGATTCGCTCCCGGGTCTTCCAATTCGCACCACAGCCATCCACTCGCTGGTCACACCCGACAACCACATCCCGTTTAGTTCTTTTGACACACTAGGAATTCTAAGCCAACTCTCCCCCAATCAGATACCTCACACCAGAAGTTTGCCTTTATAGTGGCCCTTGCCTTTATTCTTGCCAGAGGACTCCTAACGTTTGTACAGTCGATCAGGCGCACATCTCGACTATGCGCCTGATTCCGTCTCGGTGCATCCAGCTAGCTCGCACACACGTCTTGTCCTGACAACGGCCTTAGACCCAACTCCCCCAAATTTGACTATGACGTGACTCTATCTATCTTCCACACACCGCCGTACTCCGATATCCACGTCCGTCGGATCAGTGCGCGTGTGGAGATCGTGTGTGCGCGCTAACCAGCTATACCAAGCTCACATGAAATACCCATCAAATACACATCATACACTACTCTGAGTCTCTGATACACAACTAAACATGCCCTATCCACAACAGTACATCAGCTCGCAGCATGCAATACGGTACAACCCTTTTCACATCTGTGACACTGCAATTTACAACGGTTCAGGCACAATGATTAAAAGCGCAGTTACAATTTCGTCACAGTACCATAGGTTCTCTTGCATATGTAAAAAGCATGGTTACAGTATACCATGCACGGTTACAGTTGTTTTGATTGAGTTTCAAAAATAAAAATGTATTTCTCGTTAGCCGAAAAGACACTATACCACTAAAGGACAACCTTTGAATTGTACAATTGAAAAGTTATGTTTATTCCAAGTTGTTTTTGTAGATACATGTAGATGGTTTTTAGTAGTTTTAGTTAGTACGCAAGGTATTTTCTTTGTTTTAGTTATTGGGTTGGTAATGTACAAGTTTCTACATACCAAGTATTACCAACCCCAGGATAACTTTCTTTTGTTATATTTTATGACTCTCTATCATTGTATTAATCATTTTATGAATGCCAAACAAATGTGAATTGAATTGGAATAATTTAATTTAATTGAAAATGCAGTCATCCTCAACGTAGGAAGCATTGTCAAAATCCGCAAAACTTAATTTGAACTCTAGCAGTTCTCACATACCTGCATGGTTGTCTGTTTTGTATCAATACATAATAGAACCGATGTGTTTTCCGAATTTCTCTTTCGTTATACAAATATGCAAAATTATGATTATCTAGTAATTGATTATTATAACTGTGTGGGCTACAAAGTCAGTGCCATGAGGATAAAGCGAGTATCACCCTGCACATTGGTTCGCTTATACTTGGTCATATGACATTTTAATAAATAATTATTTACCATGGAATTTCCACGCATAACTCAGTGGACATAATCAGAAATACACATTTTATCAACCCTTTGCCAGTTTGTGCACATGTCAACAAAGTTAATATGCATGTAGATCCCTTGTCAGCATTCTTCTGAATCTACCAATAACACTCATGGACCTCTTTGATGCCCAAAACTTGACTACGGTAGTTCCGATTGTAGTCCCCCCAAAACACGATTTGGCCCGAATATGAGATGATTTTGCCTCCAAATAACCTGACACTGCCCATAAGTACTTATAACATGATTTTTGCCGAATGTAACATAATAATTTTTGCCTGAATATGACATTGGATTTCCCCAAATGTGGCATGAGGTAATAGTTTTGGTAGTCCACCATATCACACCTAAGTTCAGACAAATTGGCATCCAGATAAAACTAAATCCTTTAAAAACACAAGCGTAAGTGTTCATGGGTCTGCATACGGAGACTATGGCTAATGTTCAGGTCGTACTCGTGTCTTCGTATACTCGAACTCGCAGACAATTGGCGCATACGGAACCATGGGGCCCTACTGGTTCCGTTAGTGTTGGTGATACATTGTATTGTTTATGAATTACATTCATATATGAATTATATTTGATATCAAACACTGATACCAAAACAAAGAAGACTGTGTTGTACTTTGCGTGGTGGTCCCCTGGTTATAATGTTATATTTGGTGGTTATATGCTAGATCAGCTAAGCTAGATCGGCGCCATCAGGTATAGAAAAGAGTAGACAGAAACTTCCATCTCGTTCTGGATCGGGTCCTTATAGTATTATGACGTCATACTATCCCTCCATCAAGTTAAACAAAACGAGGAGATAGACTGTAAAGCCTAGTGCCCACTTGTCTAGGCGATCTGCGCTTGCGATCTAGCCCGAGTTGCTAGCGATCTCGGTTCGGTGTGAATCGCACCAGTTCGCCGCGAGTCAGCCCGATCTCATTGCGTACGCGATCTTTTCAGTGCCCACTATGCGATCTCACGGCGACTTCCTATTGTCCCTATTTCCACGCATGCGTGCATGGCTGAGGATTACAGCCAGGTATTGTTCGCTCTTGCTTGTCTTGACATCATAATTGGCCGTATGCATAAAACGTAGCAATTGCTTATAAGCAAATGCTTCAAGCACAAGCAAGAGCTTGTCAAGCAAAATATCAAGTTCAAGCAATTGCTTAATTTCGTATGCATAAGCTTTTGCTTGTGCTGAAACCTTTTGCTTACACTGCCTAAGCAATTGCTTACGTGTTGAACAAAGCATCCGTCGTGTAGTCCCTTGCATAGCAGCTTTCCCTGGTCGTGCCCGACCTGGCAACAGTATTTTTCTTACGCAAATATTTTCAAATCATGAACAAAATTGCCTACATGGATATAAATGTCTAAAATAACAGCCATTTGATTAAATATGTAATCACAACATAACCTCTGGAACCAGGAGTTCTAAATCATCCTGAAACGGTATGAAAACTTGATTCTAAAACGCGAATGTCCTTAGTAAGCAAGAGCTCAAGCTGGTCTGGAGGTGCTTGAAAAACGCAAGCAATTGCTTACATCAAGACAAGTAAAAGGTTCGTTTTATGCATACGGTTTTAAGCAATTGCTTGTTTGGTTAGCAATTGTTTACGAGCAGTAAAGGGCCCGTTACACATTCACGGTCCCAACACGGATGACCACGGATTGACGGTCTGTTTGTTGTTGTTTTGGTTTAATGGAAATCAGTCAAATGTGACTAGTGTTGCCCATATTGTTGTCAACCGGGGTACTCCCAGTTGTGTCCGGGATGCTCCGTGTTGCCTCCGGCGTGATCCGTGTTGCCTCCGGCGTGATGCTTGGGCGCACCAGGGGAAAATTAAACCTGCACAATTTTCACCCCGGACGTCCCCGGATGAAATCAGTCCGTGTTGGTACCGTGTTGGCACCGTTGACGTTCGTGTTGGTTCCGTGTTGGCACCGTGGACGTCCGTGCAGCCACCGGGAGCTCCGTGTTGAGACCGGCGTTCTATTGTTCTATTGTTCAGCTCATCCGTGTTGGCACCGTGAATGTGTAACAGGCCCTTAAGCAATTGCTTGTGCTTGTAAGCAAAAGCTTTTGCTTGCAAGCAATTGCTTGTTTGTGTGCATACCGATTCAAGCAAAAGGCTAGCACAAGCAATTGCTTGTTTTTATGCATACGGCCCAATGCGCTTTGCGAGTTTTTTTAATAAACCCAGTGCCCACTTTGCGATCTGCGCCTAGCGATCTTGCCCGAATAGGAGCGATCCCCTGAGATCTGTGGTTAAGTCGCAAAGTGGGCACCCCAGATCGCTGTAACTCGCGTCCGCAAGGGTGGTGTCGGTTGCGGTCGCCAGGTTTTGGACATGTTGAAAAATCTGGCGACCTCCGGCTTCGATCGGGCAAACTCGCAAGCAGATTCGCACAGTGAGCACCGCCCAGATCGGTCTCGATCGCATATCGGGCGGGATCGCACAAATGGCAAGCCGTTTGAACAATTATTCATATTTCCTGATAACAAGAATCCAATCCTTGATATCAAGAATTCTGTTTTTATATATCAATAATTAAATTCTTGATATCAAGAAATAAATTCATGATATCCAGAATTCGATTTCTTGACATCAAGAATTTAATTCTTGAAATAATAATAATATATAGCATTTATAGAGCGCCATGTATCTAGGCGCCCTATTCAGAGGCGCATTATTACCCTTGGTCATCAGGTACAGTTCACACCCGCACAACTATCTTGTGCACCACCTCAACTCCCAGGGGAGCATACTAGCCCAAGCTGCCCAAGAATTACCATTGGTTAACAACAGAAAATGATTTCCTTACATCAAGAATTCGATGTTCAGGTATGCGAAACTGCTTTTCAAATGCGCCCTGCGAGAACCAAGAATTCTTTTTTTGATATCAAGAAAAGGAAATAAATGTTAAAACGGCTAGCCCTGACTGGTCATGCTCGCACATTCAACAAATTCCAACAAATTTAACAAATTCCAAATCAAACAAGCGTGAATCCATGGCTATTGTATTCCTCGACATTGCGTCAAAATGGGGCCAAGGCATGACCCCGAAGAAGTCACACTGAAAAGATCGCGTGCACAATGGAATCGGGCTGACTCACTGCGAACTAATGTGATTCCAAGGTCGCCAGCCCAATGCCCACTACGCGATCTTGCCCGAAATAGGAGCGATCCCCTGAGATCTGTGTTAAGTCGCAAAGTGGGCACCAATGGCCGCACCAGATCGCCGCGAATGCGATCGAGACCGATCTGGTCGCCAGATTTTTGAACATGTCAAAACCCCGGCGACCGCAACCGACACCACCCTTGCGGACGCGAGTTACAGCGATCTGGTGCGGCCATTGGTGCCCACTTGGCGACTTAACCACAGATCTCAGGGGATCGCTCCTATTTCGGGCAAGATCGCTCTAGATCGCTAGGCCCAGATCGCAAAGTGGGCACTAGGCTTAAGTTAGCCTGTGTGAGGCCCGGGGGGTCACCCAACATGAAAAGCGTCGAAAGGGTATCATTTTCAGCTATATGGCGTCGTCGACCATTTTCTTTTAAAAGGGTTGGTTTTCAGCACTCATTAGAAAAAAATCACAAAAAAGGTACCTTTTCAGGTGCACAAATTTTCGACGTTAGTGTCCATTTCAGAGGTTGATGGACACGGGTGGGTAGCATAGGCGCCGGAAGTGGGGGGGGGGGGGGGCAGGGGGGGCGGCCGCCCCCCAATCCAAAAAGCCCCCCCCCCTCAAAAAAAAAGAAAAGAAAGAAAAAGGAAAAGAAAACATGGTATGTATCAGCCAATACTTGTTAATTATAACATTTAGAATCTAAGTTATACATCCATTTAAAGTTTTCGCTGCGCGCTTGGCGCGCAAATAAATAATCTCAGTTTGTTGTGTAACTTGGGTATGGTACGTCTGCGGTGGGTTTTTCTGTACCGGTCCACGTAGTTCATGTGTCGACTGTTATTGCTCTGGCTGTTTGTGTGACGTGCACCAAATTGCACTATTTCAAGTAAATAAATGCAAAACCCTCCCCGTCTGGCTCTGCCCCAGCCCTCGGTCGCTTCGCTCCCTCGGGACTCATTTTTGGCTGTAAGCTATGATGTTGGATCATACAAATGTGGCATATTGTTTATGTTTTATGCACCAGATTGCACCATTTCAAGTATATAAATGCAAAATCTTTCCCGTGGGAGGGGGATACCCCCTCCCAAACCCACCCCCTCTAGCTCGGCCCCAGCCCTCGGTCGCTTCGCTCCCTCGGGGCTCATTTTTGGCTGTACGCTATGTTGTTGGATCATGTTTTTATGCACCCGATTGCAAGTCCCAAAATGCAAAAGCTCCCTACCATGGGAGGTGGGGGGGGGGGGGGGGGCACAACCTTATGTATTTCTTTGTTTTTCCAAAAAATGTCCCCTTATGTTTTCTATTGTTTTTTCCAAATTATTGGGGGGTGCCCCCCCCCCTCCAGTGGCGGATCTACGGGGGGGGGGGGGGGGTGGGGGGGGGGGGGTTAGGGGGTTTAACCCCCCCCCCCCCCCTTGGGCTGCCAAGTGAAAATGTATCAGTGAAAAAAAGTGAAACAAAAAGTGAAAAAAAATCACCTACGGGGGTTCAAAATAGCAAAAATAATTCACGGCTCGTGGACGAAAGTAATAAAAAAAAGTGACCAGAAATCACTTACCGGGGGTTCAAAATAGCAAAAAAAAAAATCGCCGCTTCGCGACTTGTGCACGAAGTGAAAAAAGGTGAACAAAAATCACTTACGGGGATTCAAAATAGCAAAAAAAATTCGCCGCTTCGCGGCTCGTGGACGAAAGTGAAAAAAGGTGGAAAAAAATCACTAAGGGGGGTTCAAAATAGCAAAAAACAAAATTGTGGCTGGACGATGCTCGGCATCGTCATTGGGTCAACCCCCCCCCCCCCCCTTAGCACAAAAGCTAGATCCGCCCCTGCCCCCCCCCCCGTCGCTACGCCACTGCCTGTGAGTGCGGTTGGGCATGAGCCCCTAAAGACATAAATCGTGAGCCCCCCTTAGGGTTTTGCCCCCCCAATCCAAAACTGCTTCCGGCGCGCCTGCATCATGGTCATATTGTCGAGTATAATAGGCGAAAATGCAAAGTACTTTTTGTTAGCTCGCTGTCAAGAGTTTTATTTGTACATGGGGTCCCCGGGAGGTTTTTCTTTAAAGTAAATCATACATAATAGTACAATGACTCAATAACGGAGATAATTTTGTTTTAAGAAAGTTTGTCTCATATTATGGCTACAGACACAGATGCAAGTGAGTTTGGTAGATTGAGACGAAGCTTATACTATATTGTCCCTTTTATTTGCGATAGTAGGTTATTATCGTTTATTAGTTGAATGCCTAAATTTTGTTTCCCCCCTTTTCCAAAATGAGATATGATCGCGCAACTCTCGATGAAACTGCATGTTGCCATTATAAACCATGGTTTACATTTTAACATGATCATTTTGAAGATTCCAGCCATTATCATCACTATCGTTAAACCAGGCTTCAGAGATACATCATAGCGAAATTACATTTGTCCATGGGTGTGTGGCCATTTTTCTTTCCAGGGGATTGAGGCCATTTGCCTGAACAAAAAAATTAGTAAAAATTTACCTGTAAATTAACAACCTTTATCCCAAAATGAGCTGATTTTGTCCCAAAATGTGTTCGTTTTGACCAAATCGATATAAGTTGAGCTCGCCAAAGATTTTAGTTTTCATATCATGGCGAAGGCTAGTTATTGTCTTAGGCTGGAGCCCTCGAAATACATTATATGAACACAACTTTGGCTACCTGAGCCCCCTAGCCCCGCCCCCGCCAAGCTCCTACACCTGCATGACAATGATGTACGTCCTTCCCCTTACTTAAAGGTACCGATCTGAGATTGTACTTTCCAAAGTGCCCCCCAAAATTAATTGTAACGCATTTGGTTGATTTCAATTCCATATGAAAGATCATCGAAAAAAACATGGGAAATAATAATAATTCCCATTCAAATGCTCTAATTGATGTGCAATTTGCTTTCAACATATTTATAAAAGTGAATGACGTCCGGCCCTCACTTTTAAGAGAACCCCGCTAGCGCGAGGCGCAAGCGTTCTAGGTCCTCCGATGCGAAAGGCGAACGGCGCTTGCGATACACATGAATATGCGCGGTAACTATTACCGCGCATTACAGTCTCGTATTAGGAGGACCTAGAACGCTAGCGCTTCTCTCTAAAGTTAATTTGACACTTGAGTTGTAACGGCTCTTTTTGAATGATAACAGGGGTTTTACTTTGTCGTTTGTAATTGTGTATACTTTTCGAGCATGGTGAAGTTAGAACTAATAGTTTGTACCGTAATCGTGCAGGTTTGGTTACTAAAGTTAAGTTTGACCAATACTCAACGTTACCTTTAACGTTCATTATACCTATTATAATAAATACTCTATTCTAATATCGAGGGATATGACGCCATATATGAGTGAGCAAGAAAATACGAACAATGTCATCGACTGACTCTTTCTCCGTATTATATCTTTCGAGTGGGTTTTGTGTGAGCTATACTTGACCCGTTTCCTTATTTATTCAATTTGAAATTCAAACGAGGCATATAAGTGGTGTCAGATTTATAGACAGTTTTGTTTCATTAATTTACAATCACTCTGACTTGTGAATTTATATCGACGCCCAGGCATGGAAGGTAGTGACGTCAGTAAATACAAGGTGATCATCTTTTAAAGCACATACACAACACAAACATGACAAACACAAGACAGTATTCGTACAATATACGCCCGTATAAAGCGCCATATAAATGCAATTATTATTATTATTACAATATACTGTGTTTTACACGTTTCATATCCTTATCATTTATTATTACTGTATCCAATATTTTATACATATATAAATAAGAACACACATTGCACTCGTATACCACGATTATGTACACACTATTTTATTAATGATTCGAGAAAGATTCGACAAACATTGTATTTAGCGCTATATAAATGTGTTATCTTTAAAAAATTGTTTTAACACAACTCTTTTTTTTTAGTATGCTTGACAGGCCACATTATTGTGCAAACCATTTCTCGTCATAATCGTGCATAATGAACGCAGTATAGTGCATGCACAGTTTGCACACCGTTTTATGGATGTTTCGAGACAGACGTTATGATGCATGTATACGAATATTGATTTACAATGTTAAACTCCTTTGTATATTAAATTTACATGAATGTTTGACGGATCCTAGTACATCCATTTCTTGTCAAAACCTTGTAATTGTATGAAATGATTCGCGAAATACATAATTATGATGGAATCCTATGTACATACTACATAATAATGATGATCTAAGAAAATGAACTCTTATAATTATCACTATGTTTGCAGAATCGGTGTGCAACCTATATACCAGTTCTCAATTGACACTACGTCTATACCGCTGGGTTTTCCGTTCATCCCGTATTGTTTACTAAGCATTGATTTACCCTCAGGCTTGCATCATTTCTCTCTGCCCGTACGTACAGCATGTGTAGTATGGCTATGGCTCACAAATAATTATATCGCGTTCCCTTTTTATCAGATGCGTGGATACCATTCTGTACTGAATGTGATTAGTTTCCCCGCGCAGAAGCACTATACAGTAGATTAATATCGGTGTGGGGCTAGGCTATGGCTAGGCTATGAAAGGGGGGGGGGCATGACAAGGGGCCTCTGGCATTGACACGGCGAAGCTTGTTTAGGCCTGGTAGCATCCCGGTCTTGTGTCATGAGCCCCCCCCCCTCTCCCCCCCCCCCTCTCTCCCGCACCCACTAATAAATACATTTGAAAAATAATAATTAAAGGTTTAAAATAGAGACACACTGAAAATGTACATTTCCAAAGATGAAATCTCCTTAATCATAATGCTCCCTACTAAATTTTGCAATCCACGTATAGTTAATGCAAGGCCTACCAGGTTCTCGAAGGCATGGTAGGCAATTGGTTCTATATCTTCTATTCACATCCAGCCACAACGAGATGGAAGATAGCCATCGCTATTTGATTAATTCTGTCAGTCAGCCATTTGTGGAATTCTGCCTGTGTCTGTTTATACCCGCTAACGATGAATCGACAGATCCAACACCCCAATTCAAAATCATTTAGTCCGTCACCCACTTATGAATTATGTATGTCTCCCTTCTCGCTTTGCAAAGCCCTTTACATTATCTCACCCTTCCCACTAAATTCGGTACAAGTAATTCGAGGAACTGATTCAGTGGTGGTCTAGCGAAGGTGGATATAGGTGCCCCCTTTAACGTGTTTCTCACACTCTAGCTATACAACCTTGAACGCTTAATACAAAGAAATGTACAACGATTCTATTCGATCAAATGTGACGAAATAGCTCATTCATTACATTTAAGCAAAACTAAAAAATAGTCTTCAGGATTTGCAAAACATTTTGTGGCTTGCAAAATTGCCCCCCCCCCCTCCATCTCTCGTGTTAAAGCACCTTCCTTCCCCACCCTTGTCTGAGCAAAACATGCATGGATAAAGCCAATCAAGAATCTTCTCGACGCGAAATCCATGAAAACATCGCCACCCATCCCTACCCCAATTACCAGCCTTGGCCAAATAAAGCCCGTCCTTCGGCAAGGCAAAGGGAACATTATTTATTATACGGTCGTCCGTGAACGTATGAGTTTTGCTGTGTGTATGCATCCAGCTCGCAAACAGGCGCTAAAAGTGAAAATACAAAATGGCACGGCGATTAGTAGAGGGGTGGGGGAAGAAATCTGAGCCACAAATAAAATGTGAGTTTTCCATGGCATCTATATACATGATTATTATTTCAATGAAAAGAAATAAACATTACATTCAAATTTACCACTGGAGGTAAGACCCCCCCCCCCCCCTCCCTCCCCCTGCCTTTGCTCTCAGCTGCATGCGCTACACTACTGCACTGGGTTGAAAGCTGCACTTCCCAATTCAACTGTCACGAGTTTCCAGCTTTGAACCCATCGGTTTGATGAATACGTGTATCCTTGCACCGCTCCTGGAAGGGGTTATTTATAGATATTCTATTTCCGTACATATATGCACCTCGACCCATGAATAATTTTTCTTTCCGTGCGACGAATGTTTACATTCATTTCTATATAATTATCCTGGCGATTTGTTATCCCTCTATATTATATACACCTCCTTGATATTTGCTGGCAGCTTCACCCCGCCTCATAATCAGTCAATAGTATATTATAATTCTGTAGATTTCTGCATCTGGTTTTGATTGTTGATGCTTGTGTTGTTGTTGTCGTTGTTATTGCTGTTGTTGTTGTTGTTGTTGTTGTTGTTATTGCTGTTGTTGTTATTATTATTATTGTTATTATTGTTGTTGTTATAAAGTGGAGTCTATACTTTATATATTTATTGCTATTTATCGAGATGTGGACAGTGTTGAAAATCAAGAAGACAGTGGCAAAAATATTAAATTGAACCATACATGTATTCTGACAAAGATTATTTTCTTTCTATTAGGTAATATTGTGCATGTAGAGAATTGCCTTGATTTTTTCTTCGTACATTCACGGTAACCAAACTAGCTTTGCTTTAGTTTATCAAATTTCCACTATAAATCGAGATATATGTGATTACATTTTGAAAGCTTTAATTATGTATTATTAATTCAACTGTGAACACGCATAACCTACGTCAATGAGTCAGCAAATAAAACTGCACATTTCGCTCATTATTTGGCCTTGTGTATGACATTGATTTAAAATCAAACGTCTTTACATCACTCACTGGACATAATTGTTAGACTATCTATTTTATGTGCGGCAACATGTTATTACTAGATCCCTTTTTGTTGAAAATGTACGAATATATATACTATCTACGGTAGATATAAAGTAATTATTTCCAATGCTATAAAATAGGATAGATTCCTTATGGAATAAGTATATTAGGAACACGAAATCTGGTACGATTTGGATGCGAGGATAATTATTATTTAATGTTTATTGTACATTAGTCCCGACATGACCAATTAACACGCCACCTTCAATACAGTCATCAGTAATGTTGTTTGTTCATTGTTTCCACCAGGGCATTTGCTAACAATGAGAAAATAATGAGAAAATAAAAGCTGTTTTCAACCAGGCGGTGTCAATTTTGTACGTATGTTCATGTAAGAGAGTGAATACATTGGAAATCTTCACAAACGGATACAAATCACGGACCAGGAAAATGAACATGCCTTGAACGCCTACGACATTCTGATCTGCAAAGTAAGCCAAACATAAAAAAGAACAATCATAATAATGTTGTTAAGCGCCGATAGTGGATATTAATGGCCACAGCATCGGGCGGAGTTGGCGCCCCCTCCCCATCCCCCTTTGGACACCGAAGAAGTAAAATCAATAAAACAATTACATTTTAATCCCATATGACACATATCATAGCGTATCAAAAGTATGTACACATGAAAATATTGTCTTTTGAACCTTAAAAGACATGCATTGTGGTTACGTCATGCTATATCGCCTGCGCCATTCCACGTACATTACATTACGCCTTCGTTCCACATCCATTACGCCCCCTTTTGTGTTTATAGACCTATCGCTACGCCAATATCAACATGGCTATCAACATCAACCCACGAACTAGGCATTATATAATAGAATCAGTGGCAAAGCTACGGAAAGGGAGAAATAGAGAGAGAGGGGGGGGGGGGGGGGGGTCACTTCTCCAGTGACTTGACCAGAAAAGAAAAAAACAAAGTGAAAAATCAATTGTAAAAATAACACAATAAAATAATCTAGATTCGCGTGCCCCCCCCCCCCCCCCCCCCCCCGCCCCAACCTCCCGCACTACGTCACTGCATCGAATCTTCAAAGAGGTGTATATCATTACACCTCATCTTTCGATGGGTTACGTATATAGGCGTTCATCCACGTCATCGTGTAGTTTCCGTGTACAGGCTTAGTCCTAATCGCCTCCCTGGCCTCAATTTGTGTCCGTCATCGGTTACGGTAGATGAGGTCGTTTGTAATAGTTCACCGAAATCGCAATTGGTGTGCCATAGTACAGTTCAGTGATAAATAACGCAAAAGGCCTCCCTATACCTACCATCTTAGTTGACGCCGATAATAAAGGACACTCATCTTTACCTAGATCCTAAATACTATTTGACCTTTGAGTAAGTAACGCAACACTTTCACAATTATCTAGCATTCGACATTTGTATAAAAGGTTGAAAGATAGATGGATCAATTAAATGTTGATGCACATATAAAAAAAACATAAGGTTTAATAAGTTTATATAAAGGTCATGTCTGTGAAAGGACGTTTATGTAGAGGCAAGTCATATAATGCTTGTCCGACATAATTATGCCTATAGACTTACACTCTCTTTCATAAAATATTATGCACGTATAAAATGATCCTATATAGACATGATTGAAGGGCGTTTTGTAAGGACAAGGCCTTTATAACGCCTCCCCAACATACGCCTACATCACCTACATACATTCTCTTTCATAATCTCATTTAAAGTGACATATTCTTCACTCGTCATTTGCATGTTTTAAAGTCAGTGGCGTGTATGGGGGTGTCCGAGGCTCTCCCGCCATATGGAAAATAATTCTGTCCCAACTTTTGTCGCCTCGTTTCCCTCGCATCAGAATGCTAGCCTCGCTCTCCGCAATCCCCTTTCCCAGCCCATGTGATGAGTGAAGTGACCAGCTTTTCAGCTGACGACATCACTGCATGCAGCTGCTGCTACCGTAATACCAGCACTTATACCACCGACATGGCGGGGGATGCTGCAGCTTTAATGTCCGCGCCTTCCCCCGCGGTTCAACTTTATGAGCCTGTGTATTATTATATAGTGGCGCTTTATAGCGGGTTTTGCCTCCCAACTCAATGCTACATGTAATATATTGTGCAGTAGCTCATCATTTTATGCACAGATGATTGCTGTTCCTTGCTTCTAGTTTTAAAAGACAACATGATAACATACTTGATCCGACTTTATTATTGGTGGGTTTCTATGCGGCTTAGCAGCTTTGACTTCCCCGTATATAGCTCAATGCTATAATGTGTATAGCTCAATGATGTGATTATAAATACAACATTACTTTATTTAATGTTTCCCTTGCTTCTAGTTTGAGATGACAACGTGATCATGGTGATATCTAACTTGGTCCGACTTTTATGAGTCTTTGTGCGGCTTCTCGGCTTTGGCCTCCCAGTATTATAAACTCAATGCTAAACTGTTACTAAACTGCGTTACTTTTGAAATGAAATGAAATTGATTTATTGTCAATAATATTCAGTTCAATATTTACAACTTACAATAGTCATATACAGATTAATGAAACATCTTGAATTAACAATACAATAGAAATAATTGACAAAAGGGGCTAACAACATAGCACAGTGCTAATCGAGGTTAGTCCCGAAAATATTAAATTACACAAACAAAATACATTTCAGCTGAACTAACTTATTTACACTATATACATAAATAGAATTTGTATCAATTAAAAAAGATATATAATAATATACATAATTATATATTATACAATATTAATAATAATACTAAATAGGCAAATAAATAAATACATGCATATTTATTTAAATATACTCGTTACAAACATTGCTTGGCAAAAGCTTTTCCGTCTATTATTTTCCTTTAAATTCATCGGTAGTTGTTTCCACAAATGTGGTCCTGAATATGACATAGATTGTTTTCCAACGTTTGTTTAATTTTAATAACGCTTATATTACATTTCTTTTTATTCCGCGTTTCATACGGATGATCAATAAATGAGAAGTAATCAATAAATGTATGAGGTAGATTATTCAAATCATGCATGAATAAGCAAATCATATAACGGTATTGCTTTAAAATGTTTAACAGTTTTAATTCAAGAAATAGTGGACCTGATGGATGTCTAAAATCTTTAAATGCTAACACCCGTGCGATTCGTTTCTGAAGAATCAACACAGAACTCAAATTTGTTTTGTTTGCTGCACCCCAATCCTCTAGACCATACGTTATAATATTATGTGGAAGGATAATTGCATTATAAAGCATAACCAACATTTTTTTGGAAACAAAATGTCTTATTCTATACAGAATTCCTATTTTTTTTACTGACTGTATTGCACACATTATTTACATGTTTTTTCCAAGTTAAATTTTTTATCAATAATGATGCCAAGAAACGATGCTGAATCCACAGATTCTAGAATGTTTTCATTAATTAACAATATCAATAGACATGATATCTGCTATAAATATCTTAGTACACAATTTATGATTTTGGGTCATTGTTTCTAGTGTTAAAAGTGGTAACTATACTTATATTATCATATAATATTATATGACTTAGTAAAATAAGAGTCATCGATTGGCTCAACACAGTCACGTGATTGCCATAATATTTTGTTACATTACACGGCAGGTGTTATATTACATGGCGCGCGCTGCAGTATTATGACGTCACAATGAGAGAGAGAGAGAGAGAGAGAGGGGGATTCTATAATGACGTCACAATGACTTGTCAACATATCACTTCGAAAAGCCACATTTTCTAATCGAGCTCAGAGAGGCTGAAAGTGTAAAGATGTGTTACTTTTGTCATAATCAGATGTTAACTTTGTTGTCGGGAAAATCACGGAGTGTTCCCTCGGGTTCCGAAATGCTATTTCGTGAAGACAATGAGTCCCGAGACGTATCTTTCCTCAATAGAATTTCAAATCCCTCGGAGAGAAACATTCCGTGATATTCACTCCAACTGCACCACCAGTTAGCATCTGTAGTTGTATACTTGTGTTTGACATTTAAATTCTACCAACTGGCTTTCATGTTATATCCGCACTAATAATAAAATATATTACACGTACATGCAGAAATGCCAATATTATTTTACTCATAATTGCATTTCTAATGGTACACGGTGATTGTACATGACTGTATGTGTTTGACATTTTGATTCTATCATATTCGTCGTGCTTATAGGCTACCATGTATTGTCCAGATTAACAGGGAGACATTATAAAAAACAAAAAAAAGGACCAAAAATACGTTATCAACAATAATGTATTTTTCATTTACAGAATCACTGTGGTAGTATATTTTTGTTTGAAATTCCAACTCTGCCTATAATCTATTTATTGACATTTATTGATATTTATTGACGCACCAAACAATAAGATGCATTGCTAGACCCAATTGTGATTTATATCAAATGAAAATACACGTACACGTATGCCGGGAAGCCGTGTAATACGTGCCTTCGCAGTTGTTGCGATTGCAAGATCACGTGACAAAATTCTAGTACGGCCGGATTTCAAAACGACGTAGCAGCCGCCGCTTTGTGTATAATGTCAATGGACCCTTTACTTCCTGGCATGACACCCGAAACTAAATGAAGATATTTATTCAAGAATATTAATTTCATGACACTTTCAGTGCTAATTATGCAAAGAGAGCAACATCTGTCTAACATTTCCAACAAATTCAATCATTTCTGTCACATTATAATGCAACAAACTGAATTTTAATGAACATATTTCGAAACTCGAATGCCACTTATAATCACACGGCTGGCGGCGCACTGCATTGCATGCAATCAAGCTGCATGCAGTTGCATTGTGCGTACTGTACCCGGGCCGCACCCGGGCCGTGCTAGCTATGTTTCGCTCGGGAAACTGCAACAAACACAGTCTCAAATGAAGGGTAAGAATTGTCTTTGTATATAAAAGCATTGAAATGTATTTTAGATATTCCATACTAAGGGGAAATCATATCAAGTTTGTCAGAAATGAATACTAAGTAGTTGATCGGGTTCTTGATTTCGTTCTGCAGTTAAATACGAAACACGAAACCATTGGGCCCAATTGCATATGTTTGAGTGCAATGTACGGCACGGCACGAAGAAAGGAGAGTCATTTTTGTCAATCAAAATCGAGTTGTATCCTTGAATTTTAAACAAACGATCGTATTCCTTGAATTATATGAAAATGTATTTTGTTCTCGATATATGTTAGGCAATGACAGTGTTATAGAGTTGATATTCATGAATAAATATCTTCATTTAGTTTCGGGTGTCATGCCAGGAAGTAAAGAGTCCATTGACATTATACACAAAGCGGCGGCTGCTACGTCATTTGAAAATCCGGCCGTACTAGAATTTTGTCACGTGATCTTGCAATCGCAACAACTGCGAAGGCACGTATTCGATACCAGTGACGTCAGCAGGCCTATGACCTCAAACCTCGTACTACATGTATATCTTTCTTTAGAGTTGAAAAGATTACTGCAAAATACGGTCACCTATTTTCATTAGGGGTGATTGTTAGCGCATTATATTACTAGTAGGACATGTTGTGTGATTCGCGAATGAAGTGCCAGCGTGGATTCATTCAAATTCGTAACACACAAGACCGGGGGGGGGGGGGGGGGGGGGGGGGAGGGTGTTTCACAAAGATACAACATGGAAAGCAATAATTTGTAGCCTTGAAATAAAACATATTCAAAAGCAAACAAATGAAAGTATTAGAAACTTGCAAACAAATGTATATAATTATGTTAAGGCTCCTTGATAATAACAAAATTAACTAATTTTATCGAACTATTTGCATTTTTAAAAGAACTTTTCAACAATTTCACAAAGAAATTAACGGCTTTCCATAATACATAGGTCCAAGTTAGAGTTAAAGGTAGTGTTGAGTATTGGTATTTGCCGAAGTGCCCCCCGATATTTTTTTTGTGAGATAATGAAAAACTGACTGTCAAATTCGAAAGAACATACAATTTTAATGACAGAATAAACTTTATTTGATCAAAATCGGTTCAGAAACGGCTAAAATATCCATAAATATATTTGTATTCAAAATGTTTTTCACTGGCAATCACCGGGCGATAATTTTAGACTTTTTAGACAAATTTCAAAAAATGGTCGAAGACTACTTTGAAAAAAATCAGAATCGGTTTTTAAAAAGTCGTTGATGATATCTCTATTGAATCATTATTTTAACAAACATTAAATGCACAATTTTGTATGAAAAAAGGCTAAAACCAATGATTTTTTTTAAATAGCGCCCTCTTGAGTTGTAACGGCTCTTTTTGAATGATAACAGTGGTTTTACTTAGTCGTTTGTAATTGTGTATCCTTTTCGAGCATGGTGAAGTTATAACTATTACTTTGTGACGTAATGGTGCAGGTTTTGGTTACTAAATTTAAGTTTGACCAATACTCAACTATCCCTTTAAGTTCAATTTTATGAAATTAATGGTCCTAACCATTATAAAAAGCCATTTGTAGCAAAAGCAAACATGCACGTATTTGAGATGTTTCTTAAATTTTACATGAAGAACATGAAATCTCGTCATTAGTAATAGAAAATATTAATGAATTCAGCCAACATTTTATGCTTTTTAAAAGAACCTTTACAACAAATTTTTCAAAGAAACTAGCGGCTTTCCATAAGTTGTAAGTGTAACTTATAGAGTTAAGTTCAACCTGGGATCTAGGTGTTTACATTGAAGTGTTTTTTCGCTGCTCAACGATGTACCATGCCTTTGCGCGGTACATGAATTGATCGCAGTCATTTCACTGTGAACTAGTGTGTTCGATTACGTGAAAGCAAAGTACAGTAGCCCACTGGCGTACTGGTGGGGGGTCATGGGGGGGGGGGGCGCTTGACCCCCCAAATAAATTCAAATCATGGCTTTTATCTAATTCGATAAAAGTGATTGAAAGAAAAGAGTATTTCTTTAGACAAGAAAACTCAGATCTTACTTCATATCAAGTCAAATTTCCTTCCCAAGTATGCACCAGATTGCATAATTTCAATGAAAACATTGCAAAAGCACCTTTACCGTGCACCCACCTACCATCACACCCTCCCATCACCCTTCCCCCTCTCGGTTATCGTTTCGCTCCCTCGGGAATCGGTCTTGTATACGTCTGGAATACAATGTTCATGTTTTGTTATAAAATAATGCTTTTGATGCACTGTTTGAACTGAATATGTCACTTTGCGAATATTATTTTGGGGGTGCATTTTTGTTTTTCTTCACGAATCAATCATAACCTCTTCTGGTTAAGAATCATGACGATGATGACGCACTAACGCACCCCGGGGGCGGGGGGGGGGGGGGGGGGAGGGGTACTCACGTATATTGGGTATACGGGGATGTGCCGCTGGGAAGGGTGACTTTTACAAGAAAGATCCTTAGACATGGGTCCCATTTTCATTTTTAAAATCCTTAGACATGGGTCCCTTTTTTCATTTATTCCTTTCCCCTCTTTTCTCCCTCATTGTTCCGGGATTTTGGGATTTGCCGATGTGAAATTGCTAAAATGTTCAAGCTCGCTCCGCTCGCTCGCATACATGATATTTCACAACCTCGGGTGATATAACGCCATATCATAAGTAATAAAACGAATATTCCTATACAATATTGAAACTAACGACAATTTTCCGAAGTGAAATTGCTAAAATTTTCAAGCTCGCTCCGCTCGCTCGCATACATGATATTTCACAATCTCGGGTGTTATATAACGCCATATGATAAGTAATAAAACGAATATACCCATACAATATTGAAACAAATGACAATAATTTTCCGCTGTGAAATTTCTGAAATTTTCAAGCTCGCTCCGCTCGCTCGCATACATGATATTACACAACCTCGGGTGTTTATATGTTACCCTTCATAACGCCATATTGTAAAAACGAAGATACCTATACAATAATATTGGAACAAAAAATTTTCCGATGTGAAATTGCTAAAAATTTCAAGCTCGCTCCGCTCGCTCGCATAAAAGATATTTCACAACCTCGAGTGTTTATATATTACCCTTCATAACGGCATATAATAATAATATTGAAACAAATGGCAATTTTCTCGCTGTGAAATTGCTAAAATGTTTAAGCTCGCTCCGCTCGCTCGCATTATTAATATTTATGCAAATTACCGCATCATAATTGAAGACTATTCACTGTTTTCAATCATTTGAAAAATTGAGAATTTCACCTCCGATATGCACCAGATAGCTCCATTTTAGTGTAAAAATTGCCCTCCCCCCACTCGGTCGCTTCGCACCTCAATTTTTTACACTTTCGCCCTCCCTAGGAAAATACCCTGGCGCCGCCCCTGTAGTATGGTACAGTTCACTAATAATACAAAAATATATCCAAAAAATGCAAAATGATTATTGTATTATTGACCATTGTATTATATTACAGCTAAAAAATGTAATATTTAAAGTTCCAAATCCTCAGACATGGGTCCATTTTTCACAAAAAATCCTTAGACATGGGTCCATTTTTCAAAAAAAATCCATACACATGAGTACCTATTTACAGCAAAAGGACCCTTGGATGTGGGTAAGGGTTGGGATGTCTCAGCCGCACAACCCCGTCCGACTATAATCTGAGTACCCCCCCCCCCCCCCCCCCCCCCCGGACAACGCACATTATACTAAATGTCGTCAAGTCAGAATTTCCTTTCCAGGTACATGTATGGACCAGATTGCACAGTTTCAAGTCCAAAAATGCAAAAGCTCCCTACCGTGAGAGGGGGGACACCCCCCTCCCACCCCCACCCCACGCTCAGTCGCTTCGCTCCTTCGCAGTAGCGGATCTACGGGGGGGGGGGGGGGGTTAGGGGGTTTAAACCCCTCCCCTTGGGCTGCCAAGTTAAATTTGTGATGTGGAAAACATCACTTACAGGGGGTCAAAATAGCACCAAAAAAATCGCCGCTTCGCGGCTCGTGGACGATGCTCCGCATCGTCATTGGTTCAAACCCCCCTTAGCAAAAAGACATCACTTACGGGGGTTCAGAAAAGCAAAAAAAATCGCCGCTTCGCGCCTCGTAGACGATGCTCCGCATCGTCATTGGGTCACCCCCCCCCCTCCCCCCCTTAGCAAAAAAAAGCTAGATCCGCCCCTACTTCGGGCTTGGTCGCTTCGCTCCCTCGCAATATCGGGTGGTGATACGGATTTGGTTCTGCCCCCCCAAAAGTTTTTGCTCATTACGCCACTGCAGTAGCCTAACGTCAAAACGAATATAGAGAGGTGAAAATGTATTCAAGAGTGGTATATAATCATACTGTCACCATAAATGACTTTATTCATATATTACATGTAGTATTTATATATTAATCATAATTGACTGGTGCCAATTTCTTGAAAAATGTTAATGTGCCTGCGTCGAATGTTATGGTATATCCGCAGTGGTAGCGTGGTCGGACTGATTTGGGGAGGGGGGGGGGGGGGGGGGGGGGGGAGCACGTAACATTATTGGGAGGCACACCCTATGTATTTCTTTGTTTTTTCCAAAAATTTCCCCTTGTCGCTAAGCAATTGTATAGCCATATCTTTGCACTTTAAATAATTTTCTTTTCTATATCGATGTCGTTTTTAATCTGAATATTGCATACATATTTTCCATACAATATCTTCAGTAGATATAAAGTAAGCGTTCGGAAGAGAATTCGAAATGTTTTGAGTAAAGAAGTTGTCCGTGTTTGAGCGGGACTAAGCGGCCATCGGATTTTCCGAGCGCTAGATAACATAATCAAGGTTAGAGTCATCACTCTGCATTTCCCCCCTCGTTAAAGGGATCTAGTAACTTTGTTAACAAGTGCAAAACGTGATGCGTGGTTAATAAAAATGTGTCTTGGTGTGATCTGATATATGTCCAGAAAGTAATGTGTGCAAATTTCACGTTAAAGGGGTAGTTTAGTTTTGGTAGAGAGGGCGCTGCAAATCACAAATTTCTTGTGAGGTAATGAAAAACTAAGTGTCGAATTTGAGAGAACATGCAATTTTATTGGCAGAATAAACTTTATTTGGTCAAAATCGACCCAGAAACGGCTGAAATATCAATAAAATTAATATATCGGATCTTATAATTATTTGGGGCCCAAATAATTAAATGATTTTTTCAAAAAATTAAACAAATGCTTGCACTTTTTCGAAAATTGTCAAAAGCGTTTTTTTAATAGTTGTTGATGATCTCTCTATTTAATCAATATTTCAATAAAACATCACATGCATAATTTTGTATGAAAAATGGTTGAAACCAATGCCTTTTTAGAAAGCGCCCTCTTGTGTTTTAATGACTTTTTAAAAAAATGATAACGGGCTTTTTACCTAGTCGTTTGTCATTTTGTATACCTTTTGAGCATGGTGGAGTTATAACTATTAGTTTATAATGTTACTGTCCAGGTTTGGGTACTAAAGTTCAGCCTTACCAAAACTGTACTACCCCTTTAATTGGATGTTATTTGGCCGAGAAATGAGCGAACATGCATGCAAAGTGATATTCACTAACTCATTGCACTTACTTTGTACACGACTTAAACGACCACGATAGATAATATATAGTTTAACATCCCATCACTTCTTAATCAATCGTAAAGATATTTTGAACGAAATGGAAAATGTGAAAAACCGAACTTATCCCATGTTTTTATTGTTAATATGAATACAACACAAGGTATGAGAGAACCACTAGAGTTCCAAGTAAGTTTTGAGGATTTGAACAATGTTACCTAGTCCCTTTAAAACGCTGCGCTGCCGCGTGAACTCTGACCCCGTCATAGCAGCTGCTCGCATTGCTTCCTTGACGTCACAGGTTATCTACGGAAGCAGTGTATCCATGGCAGTTCTGTCAATTAACGTTGACAATATAACTGATGAGCCTTGTTTAACTGGGGTACGCATATAGGTCTAGCTACAGGATATAGCTTGGCTTGGTATGCCGAGTCCCCGGATCAAGGCCTGTTATGTATGGATGGGATATGTTATGTTACTGCACAAACTGTCGCCACAGAGTTTACCACGTGGTATGTAAAAAAAAAAAAAAAAAAAAAAAAACGCCCTTAGCCGCCGCGAGAAAGTATGATATCGCGACCATCGTTACGGTTAGCATATCGCTTAGCTGTGGGTCAAATGATTTGTTACTAAGTTTCCTAAGTATACATGATTTATGGTTATATGAGGACTATCCAACAAAGGCATTGAATATTACCCTAAGCCATCATATCTCTCTTTGTTTACACAATAGACATGGAGAGGTTTTCCTTATTAAAATGTTACTAACTTACTATAACAATATTCAAATTACCATAAAGCATTGCGTATCCCTATTTAAATTATCGTTTTACTTGTCCAAATTACGCACTCCGAATAAGGCATGCAATTACAATCATGTTCAAATCAGTCATCAGCAACAACAAAAAAAGAAAAAAAGAAGTGTGTTTTTACAATGTGCAAACTGGTACTATTTTTTTCTGATAATGAAAAAGAATAAATTGCTCCATACCAAATTTCCACAAAGATAGACCTGTATATATAAGACGACGAAATACAGAAGATGTTCGTATGTTCCTTACCTATGTACTTATTATACAAATAGTGTATGGTTTGGAGTTGAATATATCATGCCTTTATTACAAGTGAGTCAGTCCTATGGAGTTTGCATTTTCGCGCATTGCATTATAGCCGGGGTTGCGTAAATATAGATATGAGTTTTTCAGATATGAATTTGACTGACACGGACAATCAATATAAAATGACTGATTCACCCTTACATTTTACACCCACGCAGGTTATCAATAATGTATTCCGTGCATGCATGCAAAGACAGTGAAAATGAAAACATGAGGTATATAGGCCTATCATATTTGCTCGACACTATAGCACTGTCTTGCCCTATTGCCAGGGGCAAGTAATAATTGATGTCGGGCAAGTAAATGACCTAGTTTGGTTGCTCGATCGGGCAAATAAATCATTGGTTATCTACGAAAGAATGATGTAATTCCTAGCGCGTATATATCTCAGCTAGAAGTAAATGGGCAAGAAAATGTTTTGTTTGGGCAAGTAAAATGTGAAAAAGTTATGATTTTACTTGCCCGAACGGGCCAGTAGAAAAGAGAGTTAGCGTGGAGGCTTGAATGTGCCAAGAAAAGTGCATCCATCTAAATCTATACGTAGTTTACGCCACTGAAAATATTGATTTAAAAACAATATACCGGTATGCTTTAATTGTGATTGTGAGCTTCGTTCTTAGCTCATGGCGATCAATTGAAATAATAATTTGTTCATTCACGATAAACACACTTTAGTTTACGATAAACAGCAATGCATAGATGTGATTCAATTTTACACTCGCTTTAAATGAGTCAATTGTGGTGATGTAATTATAATAATGCTTCAATTAAAATGTTTTGATTGTGCCCTCATTTCTGGAAAATACATTTGCCACTACAAATAATAATGTTTCGATTTATATAGTGCCTAATGATTGATAACCATCTCTAAGCGCTTTACAATGATATGATTACCCCGGTCATAGGATACAATGCAAACCAGCACACATATTGTGCACCATATCCACTCCCTGGGGAGCATTCCTTCCAAGCGGCTCATGGGCATTGAGAAGATCGTTCACATAAAGGCTTTCACCTCCTACCAGGTCCCCATTTATACACCTGGGTAGAGAGCAGCAATGTGGATTAATTATCTTGCTGCTGAAGGACAAATGCGATGGGCATTATGAGGTATTTCAAACCAGGATAGGACGAACAATATTATTCAATAAACATGTTCATTATGAGAATGATACGAAGAAGACCATGGTTAACAGACCAACTTATTATCATAAGAGCGAACTGAAGTTACGTCCAGCTTGTCCAGAAAATACTTGGTTTGGTTTGGTTTGGTTTCTATATAGAAAATGCACGTTCTACGAAAATGTAATCGTGTTGAACGTACGCGTGCACGTCTTGCAGTTTAATGGATATTTCATAATTAATGAAGAGTCCTGAATTAAATTATTGTTAAATAGGTTTTAAAACAAGACATAAATGTGGCTCAAATTAAGCGAAGACAGTCTATTTATATAGATAGGTAAGGCTATTGTGTCATGTATATAATTATGACAATGATAAATCCCTGTACTGAAGTTGTATAGTGTATACATTGAAGCACGTTATACCATCAAATGCTCATATTCATATTGATGACTTCGACTTGTGTGGCCTGAACATTAATGAGCATGCATTGTCACGTTTCGTTTTATTATCAAAAGCGTAAATGCTGTGTATAATAAGAGTTGTTAGAAAATCGTATATACTTTCAACACAATTTTGTAATGCATTGGTTGTGATATCAAAGAAGGTTTATCATTTCTGTATAATCAGTGGCGTAGCAACGGGGGAATGGAGGGGGGACAATTATTTGACAAAAACAATACAACCATAATGGTTACAAATTAGTCCAAAATAGAGTGCCCCAAAAATATCACTTCCTTGCCCTGCCATTGGCAAACTGTGTTTACACATTATATTTATTTCAGGGTCCTGGGTTTTTATAATTCATTGTATGTTATGTGCTATATCTCACTAAGAATAATTAAACGTATATATTTGAATGCTAATTGTATTCTATATATTGATTGGAAGAATAACACATTATGAACAATAATAATAATGATTTATAGAGCGCCCCAAACGAAATAGCTTATTCACATTCAATCAAAATGTTTATAGTTGTAGATGGTATTCGATTTATCTTTGTGTATTGATCCTTATAGTTTAGACAAAATACCAGCACTATATTTACACATAACATGCCTAATAATTATATAAAGTTAAAACTAAATAAGTATAAAGAAGTGCCCCCGAAAAAAAGTAGAAATTAATTCAATACAAATACTCACATTCAAACCAATGTTTAAGTATATGTTTAATACCGGTACCAGCTTCACTCGAGTATATTTATCGCGCAATGTCCCCGTGTATATATATATATGGTTATTCCAATTCATTATTAACAGATGCCCATGCACATTGTGATTTATTAACATTCCGTGGTATATCGTATCGCAAGTCGCTCTGTTGAACTATACGTATATACCATTATTTCCAATGTTGTAAAAAAATGATCGATAATTCACCGCTCTTTCAACTATTTGATATTCGAGATGTGGGAAGAGCAAGGGGTTGTGTAGAAACGGACTATGTATCAAGAGGCCAATTATGGAAACGGTGTTTCCTTTCGGACACTTTCTGCCAATATTTGTCGCAATAATAATTATAGATGCCAATTTTAGAACTCAGTTGGTGTACCGTATATACATGTAGCGTACTCGCATAACTGCTTACATCTTATTACATTTTTGTATTTGCTTTTGCCATGGCTTTCGCCTACATAATAGTTCAGAAATAGGGAAGAACGTTAATGTTTGATAGCATATGAACATCTCGAGATGTTAGCGTAGTTGGTGCGATTATGTGTTCGATGTCTAGGTGCTGGAGGAATGCACCGCCGTAAATAATAATTGGCTAGCTAATTGGTTATACCAACGCACATAAAACAGCGCAAGAGATAATAATTAACCAAAGAGGAATGAGGGTGACTGACCATACACTAAAGATGACCACAAGGATGTTACTCTCATGAATCATCTTCGTGTGACGTAAATGAACCGTTCATCGTATTCAACAACATATAATATGATCACACAGCAACACGACCTTTAAGAAGATAAACAGCTGTTTCATCGCAGTGTGTCCCTACAGCAGAGCAATGCCAGGTATTTAGACATTAAGCCAGCATAGAAACGGAGCGAAAGGGAAATCAAACCCCAACAACGCTCAGGTAATGACGTTAACCGCGACTATCGTTTGCACCGATGGTATGCGATGATAAACGATCTGATCGGTTTAATGTCACAAGTTGTTTGCGCGACATGTCGTCTGATTTTAAACAAGGTGAGACTGAGCGCCTCGCACGCGACGACTCGCCTGTATCCTTTACCAATACATGACATGGATATTTGGTTAAAGGTCAACCAGAGTTAACAACAGTTTAAGGGGTTGAGGTTCGACAATAACGAAGGGAAAGCGATACGGAGGAACGTCTACTCACCCTCAGCGGAGACTGCGCCGTGCTCGTCTGCGGTAGACGTAGCTTGGACGGGAGCCGGCGAGCAAGATGGCGTAGCAACGGGCGATGACGTAGACGATGACGTCAGCGCTGTGGTAACCAGTGATGACGAAGTCTGCACCTTCGGAGGTTGTATGAAGAAGGTTGCCGAGGGCAAGGAGGAAGGGAACGATGACCTCCGATCCAGGGTCGGCTTCAAAGGCTTCTCCCTTCCTTTCTCGCCACCGGTTTGGCTCTCGTCGTCGCGTTTCCTCGCGGTATCGACATCGTGGGCAAACTCGGCCGCGCGTTGGTGATGGTGGCCGTTGTTATCCGCACTTGCTCGGCGAACCAATGAAGAGGGTTTGTAGAATAGTGGGTTATTTTTTGGCTGCGCCGGCTTAGCTACCCAGTGTGAACGGTGCATATATGCTGGCTGATTATTAAGCCAACTTTGTTCCGGCTGACCATCTCTGCTCGTACTTGATTTTCTTCTTCTCGTCTCTGAATCTTCGCTGGCGGTGCTGCCCTCCGTACTGCCTTCCGAATCGTCACTCAGCTTTCGCTTCACTAAGGCTGCAGCGGTAATGGGTGTGGTTACTAAGGTTATCGTTTCTTCTTTCCTCTTGCTGGTTTCTTTTTCAGTGACATCGGGTTCATTGGCGGGTTCGCCCCCTCCCCTATCTCTCGGTCGATCAGTAGCCTTTTCATATCGCTCTTCCTTTACTTCTACAATTGCATGAGGTCGTATAAACCTTGTTCTGGTCTGGGTGGTTTCCGAGTTCAGCGTCCACCACAAGGCTACGGTTTGCTGGCAGTAGATGACGGCGGCAGTCGACACGAGCACGGCTGCGAGCGACACGGCGATCTGCGTGCTCAATGCCGACGCCAGGAACAACTCCAGACCGTAGGCGATCGGATACAGCAGTACGGAGGCCATCTTGGTTTTTGGTTGGCGCTGACTGTACAGTTGATGAGCAGACGTTCCGTGTCACGTACAGCACGTGTTGTCCGGACAGAGTTCTGATAAAGTTTTGAAAGATGGAGATGGGGTGACGGTTGATGCGACAACTATCTCTCCCTCGCATCCTCCTCCTCCTCCTCCTCCGGAGTAGCATCTCTCGGAGGGGGGTCGCCGCTCATCCAATCCAGAACCAAGATGCGGCCCCGCGGGGGGTCCTGGCGCAAGCGCAGCAATGCCAGGAATGGCAAGCACTAGTCCCATGTCGGATAGGCAAAGCCTGGCAAAGACTATTTTGAGTCGATCAAGGATCAATAATGGTCGAGACAGTAGTGCAATGTTCAGCACATAAGATAGTTTAACCGACTCAGAACACGTCATGCTTTACAATATTATGCATATAGGTTATATCATATTCGCGTTAATGTATTTTACCTATCCTTCCAAAATTGGATTCCTTAAAAAAAAAAAAAAAAATTAAGATGACAGTTTAGTAGTTGATTATATCCTTATCAACTTTATTCGCAGCACGCCAAAACAGACTAAGACTGTAATAATATTCTCAAGTCCTAAGACAAGAAACGCATTACTTTTGTTCTCTCTATCTCGAAACTTTCGTCATCGATCAGTATCACATCCGTTTCTACAGAAACTAACATCTAACAACGCACTAGTCTTGGTAATCAATGACAATGTCAATGTTCGGTCCTGAATCACATCGAAAATTGCACTTGATCAGTCAGAATATGATTTTGTACTCCTGTCTGAAAGAAGCATCTTTGACAAAAATGAACGAAATGTTTATAAATTTCTACTCACCGATTGCGAACAAAAATTGTCTTCTCCCTTCAAACAAAACACAAGGGTTTATATATATATTCGTTTGGTCTACACTCGGTTGGTTTACACGTCATTTGGTCTACTATCAGTCTGATGCCTGAAACTTCCATTTTCCTAGCTCCAAACTGACCCCTAAGTCCCCGAGTTTATCATTTTTTTCTAGTAGACCAAATGGGAGTAGACCAAATGGCTGTAGACCAATCAGCAATTTACCAAAACAAGTAGGCTACAAAATACTTTAACTAAATTCAGTCTTAGTATGAACTTCTAAAAACGTATGGCACATAGCGACGACGATTAAATGGATCTATACCTCGCACAAAAAGTTCCGCAATCGAGGTTTGCACATTAATAACTTTTTTATTACGCTATTACTATTCATAAATCTGGTATCATTGGAAAGCGTGAATCCTCTTCTTTACATTGATATAACATTTGCTATGAATATTTTTATCATGGAATGTGCATTGCATCCAAATGTAGGGCAAAGCAGGATGCAATGCACATTCCATGATGAAATACTCATAGCAAAATTAGTTATATCAATGTTAAGGGGAGAATTCACGCTTTCCAATGATACCAAAGTTACCAATGGTAATAACCTAATAGAAAAGTTATTAATGCGCAAACCTCGATTGCGGAACTTTGTGTGCGAAGTATATAGTAAGTTAGTAACATTGTCCGAATCCACAAAACTTACTTGGAACTCTAGTGGTTCTCTCATACTTTGTTGTATTCGTATTACCAATAGAAGCATGGAACAGGTTTTGGTTTTTCGAACGTCCCTTTCGTAAACAACAAGAAAAAAAGATATATACGATTGAAGTGTTCAGATTTTTAATTATCCACTGGATAGTTTTTACTGTGTACAAAGCAGTGCAATCATTTAGCGAATAACACTTTGCATTTTTGATCATATATATACTTGGCCATAATATTACATTAATTAAACGTGAAATCTGCACAGAGTGGACATATCACATCACAAAAAATAATAATTTTATCAACCATTCATCACTTTTTGCACATGTCAACAAAGTTACTAATCTCTTTAATTTGTATGTGTAAATTGCTTTCTCTCGATAGCACGAAAGGCGTAGGTGTTCAACACGCCATACAACTGATTGGCAAAATTCATAATCATAATGTCGTATAAAAAGTAAAAACTTCATTGACTTTTAATTGATATGAGAGCAAGATTGTATTTGTCGAATTATCAAGAAAGTTGGTAACATCAACAACAAATAAAACTTTCTTAAATAAATGTTTATTTCTCATGATATGTATTTTGACAGAATACATTCATTAACAACCTTATGATGTATTGAAGTTGAAAACTCATTTTAATTTATTGTATATTTCATTTGCGAAGCATGGCGGATAAAGCCAATTCCAGACTTGAATTTTGTTTATCGATGACTTAAACGAATTGTTGTGTCTATTTACATGTAATGGTTTAATTTACATTACTGTAATGGTTTAATTCTTCCACACATTGATTATGGTTTGATAATATGGGGAAACTCAGCTAAGTTTTTGATTTTGAAAATACAGCGTCTTCAAAATAGATACGCTCGTTTGATTTTTAATGCGGATTTTCTTACACCTCAATTGTTAATGTTGAGTTGAGTTTGATGTTTTATTATCCAAATAAAAGTACATCAATATAACAATCAAATGTCAATGTGTAACATTAATATTAAAAGGATAATTGGGACCAGAAAATAGTATTAAATGCTAATCGTGTCTGGTACCAATAACACACATAAGTAGCACAACAATGAGAATATAATAAATAAATATGAATAACTGTTGAATACATACTTAAGGGGTAGTACAGTTTTGGTAAGGCTGAACTTTAGTAACCAAACATGGACAGTAACATTATAAACTAATAGTTATAACTCCACCATGCTCGAAAGGTATATAAAATTACAAACGACTAAGTAAAAAGCCCGTTATCGTTCAAAAAGAGCCATTAAAACACAAGAGGGCGCTTTCTAAAATGGCATTGGCTTCAACCATTTTTCATACAAAATTATGCATGTGATGTTTTATTGAAATAATGATTAAATAAAGAGATCATCAACAACTATTTAAAAAAACGCTTTTGAAATTATTTGAAAAAGTGCAAACCTTTGTTTAATTTTTTGAAAAAATCATCTAATTATTTGGGCCCCAAATAATTATAAGATCAGATATATTTATTGATATTTCAGCCGTTTCTGGGTCGATTTTGACCAAATAAAGTTTATTCTGGCATTAAAATTGCATGTTCTCTCAAATTCGACACTCAGTTTTTCATTACTTCACAAAAAAAATTGTGATGTGCAGCGCCTTTCTACCAAAACGAAACTACCCCTTTAAACTACAAGCTATTCTACAAATAGGCTAAAATCTGTTCTATAATTAAATACAAAGCTTTGGTATTTAACACTAAATAAAAAGATAAAGGATTATATAACGTAATATTTACAAAAAGGCAAGAACCTCGGTTAAAAGTTCAAAACAGTTATTCTATTAACATTTGTGATATTAGAGTTCTACGAAAGCAAGACACTGATGCTTTCTCCCGTACAGATAGGGGTAAATCATTCCAAAAGCATGTGCCTCTGAATGACACTGAAAATTTACCCTGCGTAGTCCTTACCTTAGGCACACTCAACTTCTTACTTTCCCTTTGTCTAGTCGCATATTGGTGTTATATAATCATTGACTGTTGAAACAGTTAAATTGGCAATCTGTCGTACAAAGAGTTAATTATCAATTTTGTTTGTAAATGGACTTTCACCAGATTATTTGAAAATTATGATAATCTTTAGAACTCCGCATATGTTTACAAGATATACCATTGATAATCCTTTATATGTAATCAAGCCAAACAAAGAATATATGAAAAGGTCGTTTCAGTATCAAGGTTCGATAATTTTGAATAATCTCCAACTTTGTAATAAAAATACCACATCAATTGCCTTTTTAAAAAGGCAATGTAAATTATTATCATTAATTGATCTCATCTAATTATCATTATTTATTTCCTTGTATATATTTAGCAGTAAATATATTACACACTATCACAGTTCCCAGTTTGAGTAATAGTTAAGTTTTTTTGTTTTGTTTCTTAGTTTGTTTTTGGATGAAAGTAGTTCTTAGTTATCTCTGGTTTCTAAAAAAAATCATTTATGTATTTGTAATTCATTTGTATTGATTTTCATAGTTTTGTTTGTATTCAAAATTGTACATTTTTACTTGTATTGTTTTTCATTGTATGCAGGGCCCCTTGGTAGATCAGTTGTTTAACTGAAAGGGCAACCCTGTTGAAATAAAACGTTAATAAATAAATAAGTAAAATGTAAGATCAAGAGAGGGCGCAGTCAAAATTGACAAGCAGAATCATTAAGCTTGGAAGCACAATGTTCATCGTTTTTCGCTGTAATTCTTGTGGTACTGAAATTGATCGCTGATCCCCTTTTTCAAATATTAAATAAAGAAAATGTTATAGTGACTAAAAATTAAAAACCAAGGTCACTTTTTAAATATTTCAAAATGTTGCGTCACTACTACTCTACTACTGCAATCATTATGGTACCACTCAAATGTTAAACATAGTCCTTACGACTCCAAAACTCGATCAAGTACACTTTTTTTTAAAGTGATTTTTATTTCTCCAAATTATAAGCATAGGTATAACATTTACAATTGAATAAAACATGTCCAATGTTTACATCTTATTCATAAATAAGGAATAGAACAATTACAGTTTAAGGAAAGATAAAGTAGAAAAGGTATCTTACATTCAAAAAAGTACAAATCAAGTATATATTAAATTCACAAAACCCATAAAATAAACATAATGGAGATTATAACAAAAGATAAAAAGAACTCAAGACATGCTACTTCCTCACGTCTCCTTTACCCCCCCCCCCCCCCCCCACCCCCACCCCCCTACACACTCACCCTCTCCCACCTGCCCCGGCCGAAATCTGCTCACATTCCTTTAAAAAATAATGTTTACAAATACATAATTATATAATTATTATAATTATATCAGCTCACGGGAGAAACATCGCGTATAATGAGTTTATTCTATACTGCCTTTTCTTATTCTAATTTTACCGTTTCCCATTTTTGTAAGTGAAGCCCTAATTTCCCCATTTTAATTGCTATTCCCTTTTCTTGGTCCTTATAATCTAATAACAGTTTCTGTATTTTATCAATGGTTGGTAGTACACCCTCTTTTCTGAATACAAATAAAATATATTTATACACACACACACACACACACGCGTGTGTGCACACGCACACACACACACACACACGCACACACACACACACGCACACACACACACACACACACACACACACACACACACACTACACATCCACAGCATACATAAACATGTACACTGCACATCATACTTTTTTTATAGACAGAACAGTCTCTTGTCATGATGGGACATTTTTTGAAGATTATGGTGTTCTCCTACATACCCGGCCAAATATAAAAGGTTATTATTATCACCAATTATGCCATTTAGATGGTTATTTGTCTGTACAATTAGAAATTAGCAGAATGTTATTTCCATTTTTTATACTTATCTAGACACGTCACTTCATAGTTTTAAAACATATGGCTTACATAAACCTCATTTGTGAATTCAAACCAAAGAGAAAAGGGTGGTGAGGGAGAGAGAGGGAGAGTGGGGAGAGGGGGGGGGGGGGGGGGGGGGGAAGGGAGAACCAGCATGGTTTTAAATGGATTCGTTATATTTTGTACATATTTGTTTCTTTCTTTGATATTATTGATGTATTAACTGTAAATGTTGTACATGTATAATTTGTAAGTGCAGTGAAGTGATTGTGAACTAAAGTCAAACATGTCTTATAGTGGCCACCTGTCTATAGCAGCCGACCCTCCTATTGTGGCCAACAAACCTGTTCCCCTAAACATGCTAAAGAGAAAAACAATTTCATAAACCCGTCTATATATATAGATCACCTGTCTACAGTGGCCACTTTTGTTTCCCTTGGGTGGCCACTAAACACAGGTTTGACTGTAATTGGCACAAACTCATCTCATCATCCAGTCTATTCACTTTTCAACTCAATATGAATGAAAACATGAAATCGTTATCATAAATGACTTGACAGAACAAAATTTATTAATTTTATTTCATGTCAATATCTCACATCAATAAGATTACAATCATGATCTCAAAAACTGATGACCAAAATACAATTACATGTAATAAATATGTGACCTTTCTTTATATCAATAATAATCAATATGAGACATATGACCTTTTCGCACCAATAAAGTTATTTACCTATAATTCATACTGGACTATATGAATGAGGTGTTTACAAAAATACATGTATTAAAATCATTACGTATAGATGCCTCTTTTATTAACAAGTGTTGCATCAAACCCATCATTTATTGTTTAAACTGATTTAATACTAACATGAAAAGCTTCATTATGACACATATAGATACAACCACCTTAAAATTAGTTAATTGATAAATAATAAATGTGACTTTTCCCACCACACTTGTACAGACTATATTTAGAAGAAGAAAAAAAACATGTATTACAAAAATGTCTCATAAGAGACCAGTGTGTCCAGCGTATGACAATCATTGTTATCATAATAACATGAAAATAAAATGATAATAAAATGAATCAAAATCAAATCAAATCAAATTTTCAACTGAGGAAGCCATGCACTTTCACCTGTCCAAATTTGTTGAATTTCCAGAACGCAAGATAATGATGTTGAACTAAGAGAATGAGAAAGTATTTCATGATGAATAACGTGACTTTAACTATACTAGGAATGACCTCAAAATAACATTGAATCAGCCAAAAGGGGCCAATACAAATCTTATCTACAAAAAAACAACATTTTGCGTTCAAAATGGGTTTAGCTAAATTGAGTCATACCCTCTTGTAGGTCCGAGCCTTCTCTATGTTATAGCAAAATATTCTGATTATCATTTCAAATATTGGGAATATTATAGGTTTTCCCATTCATTTGAACACTTTTGTCATTCAATTTCGTCCCGAGAAGCTGAGAATGTGCCAATGCCAACTTCAATTTTGTCTATTGTCGACCAATTTCACAAAAAGTCCATTCAATTTAGTCATTTGTCACACATTATCGTCCAGTACAATTCAAATTCGTCATTCACAGATGTGTTCAGCAACTGTGACTGATGAATTTGAATTGTAATCACGTACGTACGTACGGACGGACAACCCAAAAACATAATGCCTCTGGCTACTTCCTTGCGGAGGCATACAAATGACAACTTCCGTGGAACGTGAGCTTTTAAGTTCATAACACGGAGTAACTTTTACTGTTTTTAAAAATTGTATTATATTATCATTTGCTTCCTCTAATGCTTGCATAATGTAGAAACGGAACACATGGAGACAGCTGCATAAGATGATCCCTAAATCAAACTTAATGGCAGGAATTCACAAGGAGGCTTATGAAAACTGATGGAGAAAGAATTATTTGATGAAGCTTAAGACATCAAATGAAGTTCAATTTTCTCATAATTTCATGGTTAATTTTAGGCCTATCTTCTCATAATTTCATGGTTAATTTTAGGCCTATCTTCTCTCATAATTTAATGGTTAATCTTAGGGCTATCTTCTATAATATCATGGTTAATTTTAGGTCTATCTTCTCAGAATTTCATGGTTAATTTTATTTGGTGCCATTGGTTTGCAAGCACCAACGGCTGTACCATTATCAATTGGCAAATGTGATTTCCACTTTTTACATGTCTACAAGCGGCACTTCATAGTTTTAAACCATGGTTTACATAAACCTCCTTTTCCACTTTTTACATGTCTACAAGCGGCACTTCATAGTTTTAAACCATGGTTTACATAAGCCTCCTTTCCACTTTTTACATGTCTACAAGCGGCACTTCATAGTTTTAAACCATGGTTTACACAAGCCTCCTTTCCACTTTTTACATGTGTACAAGCGGCACTTCATAGTTTTAAACCATGGTTTTTAATACATAAGCCTCCTTTCCACATGTCTACAAGCGGCACTTCATAGTTTTAAACCATGGTTTACATAAGCCTCCTTTCCACTTTTTACATGTCTACAAGCGGCACTTCATAGTTTTAAACCATGCTTTTAATACATAAGCCTCCTTTCCACTTTTTACTTGCCTACAAGCGGCACATCATAGTTTTAAACCATGGTTTACATAAACCTCCTTTGTGAATTCTACGCTATGAATTGATATCTTAACTGTGAATACATATTAACTGCATTTATAAATTTAAGTCCAAAAAATGAATAGCGGTGCTGTTATTTTAACTTTTAAAAGTGAATAAAAAGAGGACATCAAGTAATAAAGATTATATCAGTAAAAAATACCACATTTGCTCCATTTGACCAAGTATGAATTGAAGAAAATAGCTTATTTTTAAAAACAGTACAATAGAGTACAATAGACACATCACTAATAATGCAAACAAAAAGCTTGAAGTCCAAGCTTCCCCTTTTTTTTTTATTGCTTTCCTCCAGTTGGGAGAACTGAAACGAGTATGGAGCATTTCACAATACAAATGGAACATATAATGCTTAAAGCATTTAAACAAAATATTTTTTTCAACAAGTCTCTGGATGTACAATTTCAAATCAAAAGTTGACCTTTTAAAACATTTTTTTTTTTTACTGCAGTCATTTGTTCAAGGGGATGAATGGATAAATCATACGACCCCCAAAATAGAATAAAAGTTTGCAGATCTACACGTATGTCAGCCCCAAATTTTAGTGGTTATTTTCAACATAAGTGACCAAGGTGGGGGGGAAAAAAAGATGACAGAATATTCAAATCATTTAAAATATCTATGCCAATAACTATTCACAGATAATACAACCCAGACAACTAGAACAAGTTTGCAGATGTACATTATGTCAGCCCCAAAGTTTAGTGGTTATTTTCAACATAAGCAACCAAGGTGGGGGGGAAAAAAAAGGATGACAGAATATTCAAATCATTTAAAATAGCTGCAACAAAAAAAACACACATGAAAACACATTAAATTGGGATGTTAATGCTAAATATAGTATATTAGTATGTACCTATAAATATGTTATGCTAAATTAATATTTTTAGATTTAAATGTTTGCACATTTCTTTTAGTATGGTTTATTGCGGATATGATATCGCTGTAAACATAGATATTATATTTCTCCCTATTCAAAGCCTATTTCAGGTTAAGCTGCAACAAAGAAAACATGAAAACAAATTAAATTGGGATGTTAATGCTAATTATAGTATATTAGTATGTATCTAATTTGTTATGCTAAATTAATTAGTTTAGATTTAAATGTTTGCACATTTCATTCAGTATGGTTTATTGTGGATATGATATCACTGTAAACAAATATTATATTTCTTCCTATACAGAGACTATTTCAGTTATAACTAAAAATACAAATTAAAAAAAATATGAACAGTTCATTATTTCAATGTAAATGAAAACGTACATTTCAAAGCAAATTCTTCAGTCAACTCTCCTTTTCAAATTACAGCATGTTTGCATGATTCTTTTAATATAGAACTACAAAAATATAAAAATCATACTTCCATGATTTGTGTAACTAGGCAACTTTAAATAGAAGTCAATATTAAAAAGTAAATTATCAAATCATCGACATTCACACAAATGGGTGATCATCAATTATTGCAAATCTCCTATAATTTCACCTGATTAGATATTTTAAATATTGATGAAAAACAAGGTATTAAATGAACAATTCAATGCTGGCATTTGGGTCATTATGCATACAAATTAGTTAATTGCTTGCAATGAAACTCCACCCTTCAAGCAAAATTAAGTCTTTGATTCTAGCAAAAGACCTACCAAACATTGATTTTGCGCTTTACGAATATTATGAATATGACCAAAATATTGATCTTTCACAAGTATGTCAGTGTTTTTCTTCAAACAAAAATGACAAGGATGCATTTAAGGGAACCAACACCCACAAATAATATTTGTATTGATGAAAGGTAACATTGTTATTCCATTCCACCAAAAAGTTCAGAAAAATAGGTTTTCAGACAAATTATATAATTGGAAAACTCCTCACCATACAAAAGCATGTGTTCATTAGTCTGCAGATGAAGACTATCTAGTATCTAAGGGGGGGGGGGGGGGGGGGGTTCCGAGACCATTGGTTAAGATAGTCGAGACCGATAAAAAGTGGACTCGAGACTTGTAAAAAGTGGACCCGAGACCATGCAGTAAAAAGTGTACCCGAGACCGACAAAAACTAGAGGGGGTGTTTGAACACCCACAAACAGTCATTTTTCCTTAAAAGGGGGGTGTTTGAACCAACCAAACACCCCCCTGGGTATGCCTCTAATACAGTGTCATTCCCAAATAGTAAATACACGGTACACAGGGTTCCCAGTATGGCGATGGATTACGCTCACAATCACATGTACACGGCCGGGGAATCCTCTCAGCTTTTCACGTTCATTTCTCTCCTCCTCCTCCTCTCTTCCTCAGACATGTCCGGACTCGACGTCGTCGTGGCACTGGGGGCGGGGACGAGTCGGTTGTTTTCGTCCCAGGGGATGGGGACCTCGTAGTTGAGGGGGAAGTTGCCCTGCTTGCGCTTGCCCAGGGCGGCCAGGATGACGTCGACGGCGGCGTTGACGGTGGACTCCTGCTGGGCCTGGTTACCGAGCTGCGGGTTGACCTCCACCAGGTCTATGGAACTCAGCAGACCTGTAGAGGAAGAATTGAAAATATAAACTAGATGGATCTTCGACTGCGCGCATTCGAAAATTATGCCTCCGCTATCACGCGATTTTAATATCCTGAATTAATTTTTTTTTCTCGCATATTTCAAGTTCTGTGACCTTGACCATATGACCCCAAACTTTGATGGCTTCATTGGCTCCCGAAACATTCAGGTACCAAGTGAGATTGAAATCTGACATTTAGTTCTTGAGATTTTGCCATTACAAGCTTTTTTGCATGTAGAGTCATGTGACCTTGACCTCAACCTCATGATCCCAATATTTTATGGCTACGTTGACTCTTTATGATACATTCAGGTACGAAGTTTGATTGAAATCTGATATTCAGTTCTTGAAATTTTGCCATTACAAGCCATTTTTGCATATATATTGTGTCCTGTGACCTTGACCTTTGACCTCATGACCCCTAAATCGAATCCGATCATTGCCACCCAGATGTGTACACTCGTACGAAGTTAGAAATTGATCTGTCATCCGGTTCTTGAGATATCGCGAGAAAGAGGCATTTTTTCACATATATTGAGTCCTGTGACCTTGACCTTTGACCTCATGAACCCTAAAATGTATTCAAATCATAACCACCCCAATATGTACACTCATAACACGTTTGAAATTGATCCGTCAACCGGTTCTTAAGATATCGCGAGAACAAAGCATTTTAGCACATATATTGAGTCCTGTGACCTTGACCTTTGACCTCATGAACCCCAAAATCTAATCAGATCATTGCCACCCTAATATGTACACTCATACTAAGTTTGAAATTGATCCGTCTACCGGTTCTAGAGATATTGCGAGAACGAGGCATTTTTGTATATATATTGAGTCCTGTGACCTTGACCTTTGACCTCATGACCACTAAAATCTATTCAGATCATTGTCACCCCAATATGTACACTCATACCAAGTTTGAAATTGATACGCCAACCGGTTCTTGAGTTATCGCGAGAACGAAAACGGAACGGACGTACGGACGGACGGACGGACAACCCGAAAACATAATGCCTCCGGCCACTTCGTTGGCGGAGGCATAAAAACAAGCTGTTGTGAACTGCTTTTCCGCTAAAAAAGGATGTTACCATACTCACTTTATCTGGGTATGCATTTATGGTTTTAAGTTTAACTTTATTTGGCAACTAAAAGGTACCTTGATGCATACTGAGATATATTATCTAAAAATAAAGCTAGTGCAGTTTTATGACTATGGTCCCTGATGTACATGGTCAAAAGAAAAATAAACCAGTTGACTATCAAAGTTGAATGAGCTTACGAAATGTTGGTAATTTTCTAAACATTCTGGTACTTCTGAACTAAAATTACCCCAAATATCATTATTGATACTTGCAGAGTGACAATAAATGTATTGGAAAAGTTTGTCAAATTTGGGGAATTAGAATCACATTAATTAATTAAAATTAATCTTGAATTTCCTTGATTGTTGATACATACTTTTGGGGGTGAGCTAAATCAAAAGCTCAGCCCCTTTTCAAGTTTCCCTGTATCCACATGGAATTCACCACCAAAGTTGTTATTGACTTCCGGGTTGTATTCTTTGTGAACTATACACTACTATTTACTTTTGTTGCATGTCTCATTGCACTTTTACTTTTACTACAAATTATGATCTGCATATGAAATGAGTCAATACAATGACACACACTTGTAGTGAAATTGAACCAAAAGATGTCTTGATTTACGAAAACCTAAAATTTATGATAATCAAGGAGACAGCATCACTCACTTTAAAGGATTTTCCCCTTACGCCTTTGTTTTATTGTTTGTGTCAAAGTATTATTGGGTGGGCGTGTGCCCCTGAATGCCCCCCCCCCCCCCGCACCACTTTGTAGCTAGACCACTGGCTCACCTGTCTGTGCAATCTCCTCTGCTATGTAGATACCTTCTCTGTAGGTCAGTCCTCCAAGAACTAGAGAATACAAGCAATTATGAAGACATTGTAAACATTAGTGAGACAAGCATTGTCATGTATAGAGTACAGAAGCTATGACGTCATAAAAATCTATTTTTCAAATTTTCAAATTTGAACATCATTTTCCAAAAGAGCGTAAAAAATAATGTCCAACTACCAAAAATTAATTCAATATATGAGATATGCCCATCCGAATGAATTTTTTGTCAATAGGCAATCAGTGTTATAGTGCTCTGGTTCATAACCTTATGAACCAGAGCACTATAACACGGATTGTCCATTGAAGTAAAATTCATTCGGATGGGCATTTCTCAGCCAATACTTAACATATTCAATCGATTTTCGGTATTTGGACATTATTCATTATGCTCTTTCGGAAAATGAAGTTCAAATTTGAAAATTATAAAAATAGATTTTTGATGACATCACACTTCACCACTCTATGGTAGTATGGTAGGCTTGAAATGATCACAGGCCTGCTGGCCCAGGGGCACAAGAAAGTAGCTTCGGGCTTTCACATTTATTATTGATGCTTGATTACACTAGCCCGACAGGCTTCCAAATATAACAGAATTTGTAACGTTTGTCTATGTTTGGGGCCACTAGATTCACGTTTCGGACCACTAGAATTCCAAACAAATCTTGTTTTACTTGCCCGACTGAGCCACAAGGCTAAAAAGTTAAATTCAAGCATTGCTTGTATATACGTATGTGTATTGTCAAAGAAATATATTTTGGAGCGTTTCTTGACAAATCAATGAGAAAGTAAAACAATTTCTATGAGGAAAATCATTATGAATTCTACAGCAGGGCTCGACACTAGCACTTGCCCTGTTGCCTGGGGCAAGTAAAAATTGATGTCGGGCAAGTCACATTTCACAAAATGGTCTACTTTGATTGCCCAACTGGGCAACTAAATATTTGCTCAACTAGGAGAGAATTCAATTTATGAGTAAATCTCATCTAGAAGTAAGCGGGCAAGTCAGTTTTCCGTTTGGGCAAGTAAAAGTTGAACAATTATAATTCTGCTTGCCTGAACGGGCAAGTAGAACAAAACAGGTTAGTGTGGAGGCTTGTGATTATTACCTGGAGTTCCCGTACTTGCTGTAACACCAGGGTCCAAGGAGTCGATGTCAAAGCTCAGATGCACAGGTCTTGTTCCTCTGTTTCAATAATCATGGTGATAAGGATTAAAACTTAAAAAGGATCTAGTATTCTTTGTTGACAAGTGCAAAAAGTCATGAATAGTTTGATACAATGTATATTTATATATAGTATATACATGTAATGTGGGAAAAAAATGTAGGTAAAAGTTCTGCTCGGAGTCGAAATGTAAGAAAACAAATAATTTGTAAAAGAATGTAAATGTATAATGTAGTGAAAGTAGAATGTTAAAAGTGCCCCCACAAATTACAGTAACTACTGTACATGTACGTGATTGTAAGATGAGTCTTGAATTTCGTTATCTTTTCAAAAATACTACAAAAATATAATTTGAATGCACACCACCAACTGGTTAATTACCAATTGTGTGCATCCTACACAAATAAGAGCAATATAAGGAATAAGAATATGTAAATATTGAGCTTACAATGTGCATACAAACAAAAAACAATAGTGATCAAGGGCAAGGATCAAGCATCAAGACACGTACAGCAGTCACATGACTATATGGTCACATCAGTCACATGTGATATGGAATGTCATGTGATTGTCAAATGCTCAAGTGAGTGGAAAAATGATTCTACACAGCGATATTATTTTATTGTCACTGTGTCTCATGACAATTTTCAAATAGGATAAATGTACAGATAATTGTTTTAATCTGATTAACCCATTGCTTACACCTGCTGTGTTCAAAAGTCTATGGGGATATCAGAATCTCAAAGGGAAGGGGTTCAATAATGGTATCACAGATCAAGCCTAAGATTTCTCTGCCATATAAGTCCTCAAAGCTGGCACAATAGTATACTACTAGCTGTACCCGCGGAAATCCGCAGGTTTTTGAAAGAGAAAGACGATGATGACATAACAACACTTTAAAACTTTACTAAATATCCCACAGTCATCATTTAAATAGTAAGACAAAATAGACTCTGGCGATTCAATCCCACCCCACAACCCGTCGGGGCCCCGTCCAACGATACATCCGACCAATGTATAACAAAATCATGATGGTTTAGTATCCACGCAAAGTTATTCAGTTATCCCCTCATATTTCATTATGATCCATAATTTGTTCCGCTTGTATTAAAATAGATACAATAATATATGTTCGTGTTCTTGCTAATAAAGTAGCTTCGCCACTCCCCCCCCCCCCCCCCCCCGCGGCTCCCATTGCCTGTATGACAAATAACCCGTCGTGTCCCCTACATGTTTCATATCATAAACTAAGTTCCCCCCCCCCACCCCCTAGGCGTCTCTTCTGGTACTGCATGGTAGCTTCGTGGCTGACTTAATACATCTTACCACAAGCTGGCGCAATTATAGTATCGTGTACGGTAGGGCGAATGAGATACTGTAGTGACCAGAGACGATGTTCAGCAGGTCAGTGAGCTATGCAAATAAACTACGGTTCGGTGGGGTAATTAGATGACTGCGCGACGTGTATACACGACTGTACAGCCATTGCGCGTTGTATAACCGCAGCTAAATTGAAGTTGTCGCATTTTTGTCGTCGATGCACTTACAAACACGATGCCAATCGGCAATAGCGATCATTACCATACCATCCGCGTAATATAAATATTGATATATTATCAAAACCTGGGTAGTTTCGCAACGTGTTATATCTAAAATGGTTTCTCGATATATTATTTGTTTTATCTACTCCAATTTATATTCTTACAAATACTTTTACGGCGATAAATCGTTAGTCAATGCTCGGCGTCTTAAACGGGCAATTGACATTGCTGACTTTCCCTTTTCTTCGATCTGGACGACGACCACGGGGCGGGAGCGACTCGGGAATGCCTTATTGTCCTCCGCAAAACGTATATCCTTCGATCGCGACGGTCGGGAAGTCGCCGAATCCTCGGGGTGAGGATATCTCGAGTGGGAACCATTTTGGGGGGTTGAAGCTTACCGTATTAATATAATAGACTATTATGATCGAATCAATTATCTTTGGGACTAAAACATTTGTATTGTTATAAGACCAACAAAACATTATTAGAATCCTAATCTCACTTGCCCAAGTATATGCCACAAGGGGAATTTAAAATAAAAAATAATATCTTGCATTGATTAATGGGTTAATAGAATTTGTCTGCAAATTATATTTGTATTGCACTTAATAATTATGCAAACAATTAAACCTAACCTGCAATCATACACAAAATGAACTCTTAAACTCTTCTTTATGCTTCCTTGAATCCTCAACACTCAGGCTTCAATTTAATACTATCCCCTTTAATAAATTTATCAATCATGATAGGCGCTATATAAATCAAGGATATTATTATTATTATTATTAAGATTAGGGCTATAGCCAGTCACATATACATTTTCATCCTTTAAAAGTCGGTCAAGCAGGTTAAATATATAGCACTCCCTTTTTTTTGTAGTCTGCCTGAAATTTAGCCCCTGACCCAGGGGCTAAATTTCAAGCCTGATTGCATTAGCACTCATAATAATGATGTGCAGTGAATAGCACCTGTTCCCTAATATAGATTTTGCAATTTCTACACAGTTTCAGTTAATACAGGCAGGGACCACCACATTCTCAAAGTCAAATAACTCAGCCGAGGGTCGATGGATAATGCACGGTACAGTATTTAATACAAACAGTCTCAAACAGGTTAACCCGTTCCCTTTTAAATTCTGAAATCCCCATAGACTTTGTACATAGCCCACCTAGTTCCCGTAGGCAAGGAGTTAACCTGATTTTTTTCCCCTCAAGATTTTGAAATCCCCATAGACTTTGTACATAGCCCACCTAGTTCCCATAGGCAAGGGGTTAAGAAAAAAAGAGGAAGACATGAAAACATCGGTCTCAGTGCTAGGAGGTCATGGTAGAGGAAATGAGAAAGGAAGGAGCAACACAAAGAGGACGAAGAGGAAGAGGAAATGAAAAAGAAATGTAAAGGATAACATGCAGATGAATGATTGACAAAGGACAGTATATATGAGAAGTAGTCCTGAATTATCATCACAGGGTTAAATTCAACCAAAGAATTTTTGAATTCATGGCTTGAAATCGATACACCGTGATAAAAATACCCAATTTAGGCTGTGTTTTATATCTAGTCCATATATTACTAATATGGCATACAACGCGATATAACCCGCTGTTGAGAATTCAGGCCTTAGGCATTAGGAATAAATAAGGAAGATTGAAAAAAGGGATGATGATGGTGATGATGATGGTGATGATGGTGGTGATGATGATGATGATGATGATGATGATGATGATGATGATGATGATGATGATGATGATGATGATGATGATGATGATGATGATGATGATGATGATGATGATGATGAAATTGATGAGGATGTGAGGAGGAATAGGATGAGAGGAGGAGGAGGAGGAGGAGGAGGAGGAGGGGGGGGGGGGGGAGGAGGAGGAGGAGGAGGAGGAGGAGGAGGAGGAGGAGGCGGCGGAGGAGGAGGAGGAGGAGGAGGAGGAGGAGGAGGAGGAGGAGGAGGAGGAGGAGGAGGAGGAGGAGGAGGAGGAGGAGGAGGAGGAGGAGGAGGAGGAGGAGGAGGAGGAGGAGGAGGAGGAGGAGGAGGAGGAGGAGGAGGAGGAGGAGGAGGAGGAGGAGGAGGAGGAGGAGGAGGAGGAGGAGGAGGAGGAGGAGGAGGAGGAGGAGGAGGAGGAGGAGGAGGAGGAGGAATAGGAGGAGGAAGAGGATGAGGAAGTGATGGAACATGCAGATAGACAAATGGTAGGAGGCTTTTATTCTTACTTTGGGTTGATTATCTCCATGGCTCTGGAGAACACTTCTGATACTCCATACTTCTGCACATCATGGATTGAGAAAATCTTGATCCCGTGCTTCTCCAACATATATCTGGAAATAATTGTTAAAATGTTTTTGTTTACTTTATTTTATTCCTCAAATGCATACATGATACATTCAATGAAGCCTTAAGTGAAAAATATACATACATTATAGTGACAAAACACAAATAAAAAGTACATACATTATTAATTATAGTGACACAACACAAATATAAAGTACATTTTTATGAGAATGTAGGGTCAACAAAAAGTGCCTTATTATAAAAAGCTGCCCATGGTAAAAAGTATAATTATTAACTATTTAGCTATTTTTCAACAGGTGGTCTTTATCACACAAAAATCAATCACAAAATCATATATGTGATTGAAAAGGAATAGTATGGACAAAGAGGAAATACCAGGGCCCTGTTGCAGAAAGAGATGCAATCGATTGTAAGTTATAAAAGATTGTAAGTCAGACAATTTGCGCGTTTCAAACAATCAGATTTGCGCATTTAGAACACATGATCCGACTTACAATCGATTGTATCTTATTCTGCAACGGGGCCCAGGACTTGAATATTGGGTTTTACATGCTCTGTTCCAATCCAGCCATTTAATCTTCATTTGTCCTTCATTTCACAATACTGCTCAAACATTGCCAAACCAAACATGTAACAGACTCACAGAGTACGTGCATATTTGAGTCAAACTACTAAAGTTATTGCAGCATATGGAGATTCACAGGAAAGTCCCTGGAGAACTAAAAATTACTAAATTCAAACATTTGAAAATGTCATTTAAGCAGGCAATGTTTATAGCTTTTGCCATGAGTTCTCAATTCTCACAATTGTGTTATTGTCTAAATAGTTATAAACTAGCTACATATAAATGATGTCACATCGCTGTACAGCAATTATGCTAGCCGTTCAAGACCGTTTGATTTTTCTTCATAGACATAAGTTTAGACATTTATAAACCAGTCTTGAACAGGTTAATATCAGACATTAGTCAATACCAGACATATCAGAAATTATCTCAGAATCAATCCATGTGTTATCCCATCAAGGACGAGAGCTATGTTAAGGCAAAATTGATCATTATTTTCCTCTACAAATTGGCAACTCCTAATTTTGTTCGACCTTTTAATGACATAAAAATAGGTGGAAAATATTCAGTAATTACAATTTAAGACAAATATGAAGTGACTTTGCCGCAAAGTTGCCAATTTGAACACCGAAATCTGTTTTTAAAATTCCACAATATGTTGCCAATTTAAGGATATTCAGGTAGAGTAACAAAATAGGGCTCTAAAAATAGAGAAATTTATGCTCTTTCTCCTTGTATACCTTCTTGCTGAAGTGTAGGACTATTGTGCACATTTTAGAATAACCCATATAAGTATATACTGGAATCATAAATTATAGTTTGAAGAAATATTAATCCAGATGGTTGTGTTGAACAATGAAGAGGAACTGAATATTGGGTTCTACATGCATTGTTCCAATCCAGGCATTTAATCTTCATTTGTCCTTCATTTCACCATACTGCTCAAACATTCCCAAACCAAACATGTAACAGAGTACGTGCATATTTGTGTCAAACTTCTAAAATTATTGCAGCATTATATATTGACAGGAAAGTCCCTGAAAACTAACAATGACTAAATTTAACAATGACTAAATTTAAAGGGATAGTTGAGTTTTGGTATAGAGGGCATAATGAAAAAATTAGTGTCAAATTTGAATGAGCATACAATTTTAATGACAGAATAAACTTTATTTGATCAAAATCGGTTCAGAAACAGTTGAAATATCCATAAACATAACCATTTGTAATAAACGTGGGGCCCCACAAATATTCAATCATTTTGAACCAGCCGTTAACAAAATGCTACCTCTTTTCAAAAATTTACAAAATAGGTTTTTAAGTAGTTGTTGATTATCTCTCTATCTAATCACGATTTCAACAAAACATCACATGCACAATATTTCATTTTAAATGGTTGAAACCAATGAGATTTTAGAGAGCGCCCTCTTGAGTTTCAACGGCTCTTTTTTTAATGATAACAGGCTTTTTACTTAGTCGTTTGTAACTTTGTATTCCTTTCGAGCATGGTAGAGTTATAAATATTAGTTTGTAATTTAATGGTGCAAGTTTTGGTTAATAAAATGCAGTTTGACCAAAACTCAACTATCCCTTTTAAGCAGGCAATGTTCATAGCTCTTGCCATGAGTTCTCAATACTCACAATTGTGTTATTCTCAACATAATTATAAACTAACTACGCATGTTACTGAAGATGTGACATCGCGAGATATATACAGCAATTTTGCTAGCATTTTAACCCACTCAAGACTAAATGATTTTGGTATAACATGCATTCTTCATCTACACATAGGCCCAAGTATTTTCAGGACCAGATATATAATTATATAATGCAATCATAAATCATAATTTGAAGAAATATTGATCCCGATGTGTTGAACTTTATAATAAAGTCATACCTCTCTCCCGGGTCCACATCCCTTAGTCCGATGTATGCAATGTCCTTGCAGGATATACACGAGTCCAGCCAGTCAAAGTTGGGCAGCTTGGGGAGGTAGTGTCTCAGCTCGTGCGTGACAAACGCCAACACCATGCCGTGTAGGTGCATGGACGGCGAGGTCTGCGGGAGGTTGATGTCTGCGTGCGCGTCTACCCACAGCACGCAGAGGTCCGGCCTGGCCTGCGTGTGGCCGTGCAGCGAGCCGATCGTGATGCCGTGGTCTCCGCCCAGCGTGACGCAGAGCTGGTCCTGCGATGTGACTTTCTCCACTCCTGCGGAGATCTTCAAAGAAAAAGATATTCAATGTAAATTTTTTTTTTTTTTTTTGGTACTTTTTTGCCTTGTGGGCCAGCTTTGCAAGTAAAAAATAAGATTTCCTGGTGGCCCCAAACAAAGAAAAACATAAACAATTCTATTTGGTTGCCCATTAGGGCCAGTAGAAGTTTGCATTTAATTGAAATTTGGTGGCCCAAAGCTTATTTTTAGCGGCCCGGCCATCAGGCCTACAGGTGCTTATTACGAGCACTGTATTTGGTCATGATTGTAGTGATTTATACAATTCCTGAAGCAATTTTCAAAGTATATATGATATTAACAATAATACACAGAATAATCACTTGTCTCGCGAAGTAAACAAACAGAAAAACAGTACAACCTTTTGGGCGCATCTGCTACCCTTCGTCAGGTACTAAAGACTTTGAGCTGCGCGGTCGCAATTTATAAGTGTGCGAGGGTGCAACGCACCCCGCGCCATCACGGTTGGGTGGCGTAGCGCTCTCGCTGGCTACGCTGATTGGACGTGTCGATTTCGAGCGCTGATTGGCTATATATGATATTGTTGGCCGGTATAATCAAATCTAATTTTCCTGAATGGGTTTAACACAGCATTGCTTATCATGGCACGCCTTGAAGTTGAACAGGATTGTTGATATTAATTACCTTTTTGAGTGCTTTCCCCAAGAATGCTGCATTCTTCACACAATTCACCGTCTCCTCCTCGGCCTCCTGAGCGGGAAATCTCAGGTCCCCATGATCTATAACCGTCCGCCCTAAGGAAGGAGGCAAGCACAATATCAAACTTACTGAAATCAAAATCAGATTTTTTGTTTCATTATTATGATCGGACATCTTGATGCAAAAAAAAGATTGAATAATTACCATGTCATCCAATCACGTTATAGCTCTCGTACTGAAATGTGCCTGAATTATTGTATACTGTATGGTACACACTTGCATTACTTGTAGTCTTTCACTTTCAGAACTATTGAACAATGACTCTCTATCAAACCTGCAATGCTACATGTTAGAATTTTATTGGATAGGGACAGTAGAATATATCAAGAGAATGAAGGGAAATAACTTGATAGCCCAGTAACATTTTAGGGAACAATATTTTGACCAGTTTTTGACCAGTCGAAAAGTCTCTCAAAAGTGCTAAATTATGAATTTTCACAATTTATGTACATAAAAGTTGAATGTTATATTTACCCAGATCTTGAATAGAATTGACAAGACCAGCATCCCGGATCACTGTAGGACCATATACCACACCATCCTTGTCCTGGGAGAAGCAAGGACATATCAAATCAAATATGACAATTAAATGAAGAAAAAAAATGAAATTTCAGAGAAAAAAAACATGCATTGCACCGCTGTGCAAACCTCATATTGGCAACGTACAGCCTGCGACCGTGACTGATAGCGCTGGCAGCCAAAAATTGGTTTTGGTAACCGGCCAACGTTTACTTTACACCCATATAGCTTGTAACAGATGTTTGTGTTCTCAAGACCCCATTTTTTTCTCAGCGCTGGTGAAGGTGAATTTCCAGAGACCCTTGATTTTCACTCTGCTTGTTAGTTCCCCAAACCCTGTTTTCCCCCAGCACTCCATTTCCAAATGTCCAACTATAAGTTGACCGCGGCACAATCCAGCAAGAGGTGTTCTGGTCTAGTGGTCAGAGCTCCGCTCTTTGCACAAATCGGCCCCGGTTTCGAATCTTGGTAGCATCTATCGGATGGTGACGAGAAAGGGCGGTCCCAGACGTAAGAATAATCATGATTGATTGAACGCGTCTGCAAAAACCAAATAACCAACCAACCAACCAACCAACAGCCAGTCGAAACACAAGTTGTGAGTGCCCCGCCCCTCCACCACCCCTGCGAGTCAAGGGGCTTACTGTGCCCCTCTACTACCCTTGGGAGCCTCTACCACCCTCGGGTGGTAACTGCCACTCCCACCCCTTGCCCACCCCTTGATAATAATAATAATGATAATTATACATAGCACTTTATTGTGCGCCATCAATCTAGTAAACTACTCTGGAGGCGCAGAGGGATGGAAAGAAAAAAATCTGTCAAACAAGGCCACAGCACATGTACCCTGCCTCTAGTCACAATCACACGTAGTTATAACCAGGGTTGTTTAAATACATATATGTTTGCCTTTCAACTTATCTCATCACAGACACAGACAATATCTATTTGCTATCTGTGTTTGCCACAAACTTTATCAAAAACAAAAACAAAAACAAACTACAGTGACTGAGAACTCATATTTGTTCTAGCACTAAATATTACAAGTTGACACAGTCGCTTCTAAAGCCAAAGAAAAGATCTGCCAAAATATAGGATCCAACTCCTGAAAAAAAAAATTTCTATTAAAGCTACATTTTCAAGATTTAAAACATTTATTTGGGTACCATTTGTTCTTTTACCATTACATTTTAACAGTGACCATTTTTTGATTTTTTTTTCTCATTTACGTCGTACAGTAGTGGCGACTGCCTGGCGTAATCTCTTGGTGTGGTGGGAAAGCATACATGGCAGTAACCTAACCAGGCGCTGTGCAAAGCACAGCGCCTGGCATACTAGAGTGTGTATACCGTGAGGAACACAGTAAACACACTATTAAAAACATATTACAATAGTTAAAATTATATATCTGGGTTCATACTTACAAATTATGTTATAAATGCATGGACTTCAATGTTCCTGGTGAAATGACTGAGGCTAAAAAAAAGGATAACTTACCTCAAATTGATGATTTTTGACAGTAGTCCGTGTCATATTCCATTTGATTGCTGCAATGATGACCCCAGCTGAAAGCTAGTCGGCTATGCATGCTGGGATAGCATGCATGCATAGCCGACTAGCTTCCGGGGTCATCATTGCAGCGCGATCAGTTGGAATATCAGCACGGACTACCATACAAACTCATCAATTTTGGGTAAGTTATCCTTCTTTTTTAGCAAATTATATTCCATGTGCCAAAAGTTTATTAACTAAAGGTACTTTGGAGCGAAACAAATTAAAATAATGTTTTTGTTAAAGGTGATTTTTTCACCTCGTCGCATATCTATGGTAAAATTTTGAGCGTCTAATCGTTACAGCGCTGTGCTAACACACAGCGCTGATTACAGTTAATATGGCAGCCTAAACACAGCCTAAACATTTCAGAAGGTATACATCATCTTAAATAGTTACCTGGCCCTTATTGATTGGCACCCCAAGAATGCCGACTACACTCTGATCCGATATCCGACTGGAGTTCCGAACATTGCAGCTAGTAGGAGAAAACGGTGCAAACGAAGGTTTCAACTTCTGCCAGTTTGACAAAAGGCGTGTGCTATGCTGAATACTTCTCGCCATGATTGAAATTGTAGAGATCCTCCTTTTAACAAATGTTTGAGCTGATGTGTTAGTCTGAAATAGAATGAAAAGGATATTGAGTCAAAATTGTGGGAGTACATACTTGAATGACATCAAACTACCATTCTAAAATTGCAGCTAATGAATAATAATTAATCCATGGTATTTTATTAATCTGATGCATCAAGATAAGAATCATCATGGGAATCTTTGAATTCGATACAATAGACAATGGATGAATATACTACTTTAATTTCATTTCAACATTATCACTGACATACTATTGACTTCCTGTAAACAACGTCCAGTTTGATCCTCGTCGCCAGTTGACATAACCAGCTTACAAGGAAATCACAATAAAGACTCAAGAAGTCTGTGAAGTAAGGGTTAAAACATCTTTATTCAGTAGAGCTCAACGAGCCGTGTAGATCTTGTGGATTTCAGTTCGATAAAGTGCGTGTGCGCAGACGCGTCGTAATACAAAATTATCACAGATACCTATTCATCAGGGGGGATGATCTATTCATTCATCCCCCCCCCCCGATGAATACATGTAGGTTTTACGTAAGAATTGACAGTTGACACCCAGGCATGGGAGAAATGCTTACTAGCTTAGATTTGAAATGTAGACTGAATGAAAGAACGCAAATGTTATCTTTCCTCCAGTATCAAATTAATTTAGAAGAGTCAGATCATTTCTAATAGAACCAGAACGTCAATGACGTAGCGCTCATCCGCCATCTCGCAACATCAAATATCGCAAATTTCATGTGGTACACTTTTCAACTGGTCAAAAAATAAAAATTTGATGCCCTGGAAGGGACATAAAAATTAAAAAAAAAAAAATTAGAGTGAAAAAAATATAAATTTGATGCCCCGGAAGGGACATGGGGAAAAAAAAAAAAAATAAATAAATAAATAAAAAAAAAAAAAATAAATAAATAAAAAATAAAAAATTACCATAATTAATGAATGGAGAAAAATTTCAAAATTCTGTGTAGAAGTTTAGTGTACCAAAGTTAGCTCTACCAGATAAAGCAAACTCGGTCGAGAAATGAAGGAGAAGTTCTTAAGCATTTTTTGTGATTTCGAATAAATTTGCATTAATTACCATAGATAATGAATTTCACGATTCTGTGTAGAAGTTTTAAATCCCCCTCCTAGCCCTATCTTATGAAACAATCAGAATCAAAATCGGTTGAAAAATAACGAAGAAGAAGCATTTTGAAAACTGTGGACGGAAGGACGGACGGACGGATGGACGGAAGGACGGACGACGGACGCCACGCCATGGCATAAGCTCATCGGGCCCTTCGGGTCGGATGAGCTAAAAATACATATATATGATCACGGGCGTAGACATGTCATTGATACCCATTCAACATTCAACATTGCTGACAAGTTTTCGGGGTCATCATTGCAGCGATCAAAGGAATATGACGGCGAATATGACATGGACTACCGTAATAAATCATCAATTTGAGGTAAGTTATCATTCTTTTGCAACAAATTATATATCATGTACGGTAGGTCGAGGGATTAATTCATGGCTAGAACTAAAAAAAATTAATAAATAATACATGTAAAGTTGATAAAACACCTCGTCGCAAAATCCCCCAAACATTTCGAGCGACGTATCGTTACAGCGCCGTGTTAACACACGGCGCTGATTACAGTTACTGGACTCTGGAGACCCACCCCTGGACTGAGAGGAGATGTTGCGTCTCCGCGACATTTGCTTGACGGTTCTTGACCCATTTTAGAGACCACGTGACTGAGGTCTTTATCATAGATCTAGATATATAGACAGGCAGAAGTCGCGGCGACGTCGCCGCAACCTTGTGGAGACTCAAGTCGCCAACTAGTCTCCAGGCCGGTGAGATACCACCTAGGCGTTCAGTAAAAACAGGTTGTTCACATTTACATCCAAGACAAGATCCTAGACAGTCTACAGTCTCTAACACAGGATGACAAGAGCCGAGCAACAACAATAAAGGCAGAAGCAATAAAAGCCGAACAGTAACAAATTGTTTTAGACTGGAATACATAAGTTTTAAAACAACAACATAGATATGATTATGAGGTCTGAGGTACTGTCATCAGTATCACAGTGCATACGTACAGATCAATGCACAATTATTATTAGCAATTAATATAATTCTCAAACTACAAAGTAGATGTCCAGTCTGTGACTGTGAGATCTGAGAAAGTGAGACTGGCACTGTCAGTAGTCACTCACTCACTCACTCACTCTCAGTCTCAGTCTCACTGCAATCTGCAAGTGCATGCTATGGACATCTTCCACAAATTTGTAATTACGTTGTCGTTGATATCTACTTGCGATACCGTTATATTCTTGAGCCATCCATAATATTGTCATTCGGTTTCCTATAAAATATTTGTGAAGCTCTACCAGACTAAAATAATAACAAATTAACATCACTTACCTCTGTTACATGGAGATGACGACATCCTTCACTCATAACACGCAGCAGACTGTGGCACAGATTAACGTGCATGCGATTATCTGCACTGTATAGTACGAGTGATCTAATTCAACCAGCTCAGCTCAGAGCGGCCGTCGCGCGCGGTCGCTACGACGTCAACACACAGAGCACATCGCCACTGGTAAAGATGGGGTAATCGATTATCGATATCCATATCCCGCGTACGCGTGATGTACGTGCGGTGCATCCTCCAATCAACGTACCGCTATTAGGTCGTGCCCCTGACACACCCCCAACTGGAAGATAATTCCGTGGTTTGGGGTAGGATTTTACAGTCAAACCTGTCTATAGCGACCGTTCAAGGGACCGGCGAAAAGTGGTCGCTATAGACAGGTGGTCGCATTATACAGGTTTGCGGCCAATTTGATTTTTCGGTCGCACATTTCCCTGTATGCGCATGTGTAATTAATTGTTATGGGTTTTGAAGTTATGGGAATTTCGACCTGGCAAAATGCCTATGTGTCCCATAGAAACCCATAAAACCCCATAGGAAACCCATAGGAAACTCATAGGAAACCCATAGGATTGTCATATGGGTTTCTAAGGGAATTTCGAATTGGGACTACTACTAAACTATACTACTACTACTACTACTACTACTACTACTACTACTACTACTACTACCACTACTACTACTACTACTACTACTACTACTACTACTACTACTACTACTACTTCTACTACTAATACTACTACTACTACTACTACTACTACTACTACTACTACTACTACTACTACTACTACTACTACTATTACTACTACTGTACTACTACTACTACTACTACTACTACTACTACTACTACTACTACTACTACTACTACTACTACTACTACTACTACTACTAGGCTACTACTACTACTACTACTACTACTACTACTACTACTACTACTACTACTACTACTACTACTACTACTACTACTACTACTACTACTACTACTACTACTACTACTACTACTACTACTACTACTACTACTACTGCTACTACTACAACCAAGGGCGTCGATTTCTTCTCATGGTTGGGGGGGATGATCAGTCATTGCGAGGGAGCGAAGCGATCGAGTGGGGCAGGGGCGGATCTAGCTTTTTGGTAAGGGGGGGGGGGTTGACCCAATGACGATGCGGAGCATTGTCCACGAGCCGCGAAGCGGCGAAGTCCGAGCCGCGTAGCGGCGAGGCGATTTTTTTGGCTATTTTGCTAAGGGGGGGGAGTTTGACCCAATGACGATGCGGAGCATCGTCCACGAGCCACGTAGCGGCGAGGCGATTTTTGGGGGGCTATTTTGCTAAGGGGGGGGGGGGGGGTTGACCCAATGACGATACGAATACTGTGTGGGTCTGGACACAATGATGGCGTTTTTCTATGCACATCACATTTTCACTTGGCAGCCCAAGGGGGGGGGGGGGGGGGGGGTTTAATCCCATGATGGCGTTTGTCTATGCACATCACTTTTTCACTTGGCAGCCCAAGGGGGGGGGGTTAAACCCCCTACCCCCCCCCCCCCCCCCCCCCCGTAGATCCGCGCCTGGGGGGGGGGGGGGGATGTGGGAGGGGGGTGTCCCCCCTCCCACGGTAGGAAGCTTTTGCATTTTGGGGCTTGAAATTGTGCAATCTGGAGCATACCTAAGGCATCAATTTCACGTTTTATAAACTTGTTTCAGAATTACCGTGTTATAGATAAACACAATTAATAAAATACTTTTTTTTTTTTTTTTACCCTCCCAAATATTGGGGGGGGGGGGGGGGGTGATAATACAGGCCATCCCCCCCCCCCCACCTCAAATATTGGGGGGGATATATCCCCCCATCCCCCCTGTGATCGACGCCCCTGACTACAACTACTACTACTACTACTACTACTACTACTACTACTACTACTACTACTACTACTACTACTACTACTACTACTACTACTACTACTACTACTACTACTACTACTACTACTACTACTACCACCTACCACTACCACTACTACTACTACTACTACTACTACTACTACTACTACTACTACTACTACTACTACTACTACTACTACTACTACTACTACTACTACTACTACTACTACTGCTACTACTACAACCAAGGGCGTCGATTTCTTCTCATGGTTGGGGGGGGATGATCAGTCATTGCGAGGGAGCGAAGCGATCGAGTGGGGCAGGGGCGGATCTAGCTTTTTGCTAAGGGGGGGGGGGGGGTTGACCCAATGACGATGCGGAGCATCGTCCACGAGCCGCGAAGCGTTGAAGTCCGAGCCGCGTAGCGGCGAGGCGATTTTTTGTGTGGCTATTTTGCTAAGGGGGGGGGGGGAGTTTGACCCAATGACGATGCGGAGCATCGTCCACGAGCCGCGTATATAGCGGCGAGGCGATTTTTGGGGGGCTATTTTGCTAAGGGGGGAGGGGGGGGGGGTTTGACCCAATGACGATACGGATACTGTGTGGGTCTGGACACAATGATGGCGTTTTTCTATGCACATCACATTTTCACTTGGCAGCCCAAGGGGGGGGGGGGGGGGGGGGGGGGGTAATCCCATGATGGCGTTTGTCTATGCACATCACTTTTTCACATGGCAGCCCAAGGGGGGTTAAACCCCCTAACCCCCCCCCCCCCCCCCGTAGATCCGCGCCTGGGGGGGGGGGGGGGGGGTGTGGAGGGGGGTGTCCCCCCTCCCACGGTAGGAAGCTTTTGCATTTTGGGGCTTGAAATTGTGCAATCTGGAGCAGCTAAGGCATCAATTTCACGTTTTATAAACTTGTTTCAGAATTACCGTGTTATAGATAAAC
>JBAMJV010006858.1:75000-86190 GCA_037951105.1 Echinarachnius parma | reverse complement strand
GGAGTTGCCAAGTTCAAGGGCGTAACATTACAAAGATTAATAATGTCGCAAAATGTTGCCACTTAATTGATGACAGTGATGATCATCTCAGTTACATGGTATCCATACATGATCCACGCAGGGCGGGAGTTATTTTCAAGAAAAGAGATCAATGTTTCAATCATTGAATTAGCCATTCCCCTTTTTCGCTTTCGCCCTTTTTTGTCCCAAAATGGATGGAAATGTGTGGTGGAATTGCCAAGTTCAAGGGGGTAACGTTACAAAGATCTAATAATGTCGCAAAATGTTGCAAATTTAATGATGTGTGTTTCAGTTTATTCTAATCTGATAGAAGACCCCAGCAAGTAATGACAAACTAAATAATATTATCCTTGATAATCCAGATGCAGATGATTAGGGAAGTCATTAGTGCGGTGTGTATGTCCATGAGTCAGCCATAACAGGGGTATACGACTTAAAGGGAATGGTCAATCATAAACAGGTCATCTAAGGCTAGGGGGTCTTGGTCATGTCCGTGAATATATACATAGGCATTGTACGGTATGGTCTCTTGTGCAATTCAGATCCCTGGTGCAGTATGATGTTTATGATAACAAGCACGGAGTTTTTTTTTACCCCTATATCTTGTTCTAAAACTCCACATCATTATAAGGGGAGGAGTTTTAGAAAAGTAATTCAATGCAAAAGTGCAGAAGTTATTTAACGATAATTCATCGTAACTTACTACATGTATACATTGCACAGTATGTACTGCTACAAACTGACTTAAAAAAGGGGGGGGGGGTTCGTTTGCACCCCTTGGACACCCCTGTTTGACCCCTAGCTACACCCACGTAACTATGGTAACTAGGATATCGAGTGTCACACGGAGCCTGATTCGATCAGGGCCCCCTGATTCCAACCTGATTCAATTTAGGAGCTCGAAACGCTAAATATAAAGCGTAGGGGCAACATTTTATTGGGGATTGGGGGGGGGGGGGGGCGACGGACTTATGCATGAATACCATCCTTACGTCTTTATCATACGGTTGCCCCTAATTGGAATAATTTTGTTGGTCCGTAAATGTGATGATTTTTGCCCGAAAATCTGAAGATTCTGCCCCCACATCACATCATTTGTTATGTTTTCGAATCGAATTATTTCTGCCCGAAAATTTGGTGATTTTTGTGCAAAATATTATAAATCGTTTTGCCTGAATATTGACGTTAAAAAAAACTCCCAAGGGACGGGGGCTGCAATCCCTTGGCCCTCGGCCGCCTTGTATATGCCTATGATAGCATATCCGTTACAAATGCATACGGACAGTATGACATTTCAAACTCGACTTTGAACAACAAACTGTGTAGTAAACATGCACCCCTAAATGCCTAATCATGCTAATATTATTCCGGTAGATGCATTAGGGTATCTAGTTCAGTGTATGACCCGACATATCCACATATTTAGTGCTGGAAACAATGAAAAACGAGTTCCGTGGTACTTATTTGTTCGTCAGTGTAAGCAAATTTAATCGTACATAATAATGGCATCACAAATAATATTAGACTTCTAGAACGCATTTCAAACAAATTCAAGATTGTAGCCATTAGGGTGGGGGTGCGTTTGGCTGCTTACGGACCCCCCTCCCCAATGCAGAAAGGTCCACTTTTTTAATTTTTTAAAAATCGGTCTCGGCCATCTAAACCAGCGGTCTCGGTCCCGTTTTTGTAAATTACTCACCCCCCCCCCCCCCCCCCCCCCCCGAAAATGCATGGTTACGGGGCCTGGGCTTAGAGGAGTTTCCGGCTACACATATGATTTACCTATTATACCACCGATTGTCCAGGTAACTGTAAAACGTGTTATTATGAATTTTGTTTATATATAAAGGAAATATGAATTGTCCATAAAAAGACACATGTTTCCTGTCTAGCAAGAATGCAAAGCTGTCAAAATGAGTTGGGCAGCCCGCCGAGTTCGGCTGCGAAGACAACAGGCGCTCGAAAAATTCGCTGACTAATTCATACTCCATGATCATCGACTGAGCCCAGGATATGCCATTATGCACCATTGTACTTAGGATCATCATCATGGCCATAGTATTATCTCATGTGATACAAACATCTTCCTTTGTTTAAATATAATACTCAATAGTCATAAACTCATAATAATATTATTATCTTTAAGTTTCTATGGACTGCATTTGTTTTTCATTTTACTATAACATTCAAGAAAAGACAACATACGAATGAAATTCGCGGACTAATTTATACGACGGGACTGATGTTTATCTCATGAGATACGAACATCTTCCTTTGTTTAAATATTATACTGCATATCGTCATAATTTTATCTTTAAAGTTTTGAAAAGCGTTAATAGATTCTATGGACTGAATTTATATAACATTCAATAAAAGACAACAGCTAGCGAATGAAATTCGAGGACTAATTCATACGACGGGAATGATGTTCAGGATGTTAAGGAAATGTCATTATGTACATTGTAGGATCATCATCATGGCCAAAGTATTATCTCATGTGATACGAACATCTTCCTTTGATTAAATATTATACTCAATAGTCATAAACTCATAATAATATTATTATCTTTAAAGTTTTCTATGGACTGTATTTGTTTTTCATTTTACTATATGATATTCAAGAAAATACATCATGCGAATTAAATTCGCGGACTAATTCATACGGCAGGACTGATATGGATCATGATCATGGCCATTATCTCATGTGATACGAACATCTTCCTTTGTTTAAATATTATACTGCACAGTCATAATATTATCTTGAAAGCTTTGCAAAAACGTTCATAGATTATATGGACTAAACATGCTTTTGTTTCTCCCATTTTACTATAGCATAATTATGATTAAAGCAAAGACAATAATTATGCGCACGAAATTCGCTGACTAATTCACACATGACAGCATGATGTTCAGGAAATGTCATTATGGAACATCGTATGGCAGTGATCACGGTCATGTAATATGCGAACATCATCCTTTGTTTGAATAAATCTATGTAACAATGTTTGAGGCTTTGAGCATGCAGAGGTACATTATTTTTCAGTGCATATGTTTGTGCGTATGTGTATACCTTGTGTGCGTGTATGTGTGTGTTGTATACAAAAAAGCAATGTTTTTAATCTGTATAGCCTAATTATATTAAGTAATAAATGATTTTATGATGATTTTGTGTATTAACTTGTATATATAGTTAAATACACAAATTGAAGAACGTAATCTATGATAACAATATTTATTCGGTGAAAGTTTGTTGAGTGGTATTGGAAACTCTTTGCACTTATATAAATGTGGCATGAGCATGATGGGTTCATATTCATACTATGATTATGAGGTAAAGTTAGCATACTTTACTATTATTAACCGACACAAATATTAATAATATCATTATCAGACTACATTTGCAAGTATGTTTTCTTACTTGTGCGAAGAAATACATGAATCAAAGTCCGGTATATCTATACAGTCACAGTAAACTTTATAAACAAATTCGTTTTATATCCTGAACAGTGTTGCGATGAATTATAATATAATTCATCGCAACACTGTTCAGGATATAAAACGAATTCGTAAAGTGATTTTAAGGATTCAATCATATGCAACATTTGGCGTTTCATTGATTTTACACAATTCTTAGCAAAATTATTGAGAGCCTGAAGTAACTGGCAGACTGGTTCCAAAGCCTGAACAAGATGCTAATTAAAAATGTAGCCCCTGATCGATCGACGAGCCCGTTTGTACGCGACTAAAATAGTTTATCAGTACGTGTATATACTCGGAATGTTTTGATGGCCGGAAGGATGGACCAACAACGATATAAATCAAGAAAAGATACCCAATTGGTTCAAGATGTTAATACAAAAATAGGACTCATTTGGTTCTTATATTATAACCAAATCAACATTGAGAAGCCACATTATATTAAAAAGTCATTTGAAAGATGAATTGATACATGTATACGTAAGACAGAAAACCGCTCAAATCTCTACCCGAATGATATTCCTATAGGTATACATACTTTAGATGCTTCCCTTGATCTTTATACCATAATTAACCCAGTGAACAATTATACTGAATTATATACATTTAGAAATTAGAATGTCATTCAAAATGTGCCGAGCTTTCCAACCTAGCAGTTCCTTTATCGGGGCAAACTAAATCAAACAAAGATAGAACTAAATATACATTTAAAAGAATTACATTCAAATAATGAAGTATTTAATACAAACCTGACACATGAGGAGACAGAAGACGGTGAGTCCAAGTAACCTCGACATTATGCTGGATACAAATTGGGCTCTTTCCCAACAGAATGTAAGAAAAATCAAAGTACAGTCTGATGATCCTTCGATTAAATATCCAGACTTCAAAATATATAAAACCGAGGAGCTACGGTGGGGATCCTCCTAGCTCGACAACGTCCGGGTGAGTACTGCGCTAGTCTATCGATCTCAGTCGACAGTAGACTCTACTGTAACATACTCCGAGCACGTCTCACCTTTCACCCTGCGCAGTCTCGGTAGATGCGTAGCACCCCTCCCCCTGGATCCCCCCCCCCTCGCTCTATATGTTGTCACTCACTCTACTCCTCCATCTCCCTCCACTCTTTCTCTCTCTCCATCGAGTCAACTCTCCCTTCCACCTCTCCCTTCTCCCCCCTTTCTGTTTACCTTTCTCCACCTCGCCTCTATCCCTCTCTGCTACCCCCACTTTGTCTTCATCCCCATACCCTCTCCCCCTCCATCTCTCACTTTCCTTCCCTCCCCTTTCCCCCTTTTCAAACTTTCTCTCTCAAATCTTTATTTATCTCTCCTCCGTGTTCACTTATTCTTATCTTTTATCCCAATCTATATCATACTATTCCCCCTCTCTCCCCTCTCTCACTCCCCCCCCCCCTCATCTCACTCTCTCTTCCTATACATTTTTAAGTACGATAATGGGAACGGAGGATTCTTCGTTGTTAACCCATTGATAACAGAGTTCTTGTGTCCTGTGTTATTAACTCTACGGAAATTCCAACCTCCAAGAGGGAACGGGTTAAAAGATTAGTAAAATTATATTCGAAGACACCCACCGACACAGTTATTGGCATACAATATTCAAAGCCGCCCTCATGCTGCGCACGTTCCTATGGCGGGCATTCTTTCTGAACTTGGTTAACTCAGTTTGAAGCTTATATTATTTTTTTTCCATTTTTACGAAATTCGTATTAAAGTTAAAAACTATAAGCTATGTGCACCAAATTACAGAGTATACGACATGCATGATCACACATCTCAACGAAAGACTAGTTTCTTTCATTTTCTGGTGTGCTTCCTTATAATTGTTAATCAAGCAAAGCTATGATTTGAAATGTTGAATAAAATGAAATGAAAGATAATATGCAACAACATGACTGCATTATTACCCACAACCTCGATGAAAGTGTGAGTTGAAATGTTTAACGAAATCTGTACTTTTATTTCATAATCATGTTTTGAAATAATATGTTTGTTCTTTCAGGTGAGGTATTTTTCCAACCAAGATTTGAGGTAAATCCAATGGCGTCTCATACGCTTGCACTTTATTGGAGGCACCACTTGATATTTATTTATTTTCTACGTTTTTGTATAATTGTATTCACAAATTGGGGGATGTGACACCATGCTAACTATAGTATATTACTCCATGACACTTTCTGTTAAAAAGATTACAATTTAAACATGATTTAGAAACGCATTATTAGATATAACCATGAACCCTAGGGTCCATGATATAACTAATATATTTCAGACCCTGCCAACTGATGACAATTATTATCATCAGTGCGTATTGCGTACTGTTGCCCCCGGCAGGGTTCGGACCTTTGCTCTAATGTAACTTTCTTGACATTTGCGAAAGGTAAGGAATGGTTGATACAATTTGTATTCTTGTGATTTGATATGTACACTGAGTAATTTGTGAAAATATTAAAGTTAAACGGATGTTATATGACCAAGTTATGAGCGAAAATGCAAAGTGATATTCGCTTACTCAATGCACCGACTTTGTACACAGTTATAACTTTCCAGTGGATAATTAAGACACTTAAATCGTAATAAACTGACAAAGGGGTTAGTAAAATGTGTATTCATGTGATCCGTTATGTCCACTGAGTGAGGTGTGAACATTCCAGGGCGAATGATTCCCGGGGGGGGGGGGGGGGGGGGGGGGGGGGGGGGGGGGGGGGGGGGGGGGGGGGGGGGGCACTCGAATTTTTTTTTTTGACGGGGGTGTACCTCACACTGTTAAAACGCTGTGTAAATAAATTCAACAACTTGTTGAAAATTTTCTACAACCGCTGTTTAACATATGAACCATCCAACTCTTGTTGAAAATATTCAACAACCCCAGTTGTTTAAAGTTTACACAACTGTTGTTTTAATTTTGTCTACAACCGTTGTTTAGAATAAATGTTAAACAACCCTGTTGTTGAAATAGCAAATACAAAAACGGCAAAGTCGGAATCGAACCGGGGACCTTTGGGTTATAAGACTAACACGCTACCTCGTCGCTATCTCGTTTCACTTGATTTGCAGTGGACAAAAAGGGTTTTGTCGCGATGATTTCGCGGTCGAAACTATCACGTGATTTAACACGTTTAATCAATTACGCTTGAACAATGGCCGCTTTACACAACCCTTCTTTCTACAACTAATCATGCTACACCTAAGGTTGTATAAAAAGATTCAACATTCATTGTTACACAGCGTTTTTTTACACAGCGTTTTAACAGTGCACGGAACTCTGAATTGGGGGGTCTTAAGAGCTGACTACAAGCACAAAATATAGGGTCTTTGGAGCTACAAAAACCCTGAAACGGGAGTTAAGGGGTCTAAGGAGCAGACTAAAACTACAAAATACGGCAAAATACATGAACTTGGAGCTACTAAAGACCTACGGAAACCCTCAAATGGTGGTCAAGGAGCTGACTATAGAAGAAGAATAATGGACTTGGCGCTAGTCAACTACCTAGCCAAGTCATTCCGGGGGTCTAGAGAGCGGCAATTTTTGAAAATCGGGTATCTTGAGAGCGGCAATCGGATGTGAAAACGGGGTCTTGTAAGCGGCACATACCCGTCCCGTCTTACATTATACATGAGTGCCCCCCCCCCCCCCCCCGGGAATGATTGTCATAATGATGACCGAGTATGATGAGCGAAAATGCGACGTGATATTATTTTCATTGCCCTACTTTGTAAGTTTTGTACATACTTGAAAGTCTTCCTGGGGAGACTTTCAAATCAGAACAATTCAATTATAAATATCTGTAAAAAAAATTTGGACAAATTTGGAAAACCGAAACATTCCATGCTTCTGTTCGTAATAGGAATACAACGAAGTATGTGATAACCGCTATCTAGAGTAAAGCCCGGCGCAGATAGAGCCGACTCGACCCGATCCGACTGGTTTAAATCAGGCTAGAGTTGGGCCCGGTCGGTCGGAGCAGATTTATCGCGTTGAATCGGCCCCAACTGGCATCCGACTGTCTCTCGACTGGCAAAATGTGTGTCGCGAGGCACTGAAAACTGAGCCGATCGGAATGACAACCAGTCGAGTCGCTCTGTCTGCGCCGGGCATAAGGGTTCTAGGTTTTGTGGAGACACGATGTTACTAGATCCTTAAATGATTAACGCCCAAAACAACACCAATATGTAACCATTATCTAGTGACGTCATTCTCCGTCTGACAGGTGCTGTGTGATCCTAGATTCTGTATTGTTTGCATAGGACAACACATGTCTGAACAATGACGACAACATGATGTTTCGCTTTCGATACCAGTCTAAAATAGGTCTGATTTATTTCCAGACATCAAAACTCCCACTTCCTCGCGTTTCCTATAACTTAATAGAATAATACTTCATATTTGTGAAGACTTGATTCGATTGCGTGGTATAAATGATGATCTGACATGTCTGAGACATATGAGACAAAAACAGGGGCGTAGCTACGGCGGTGCGCCCCCTTACCCCCCCCCCCCCCCCCAAATAAAAAAAAAATATAAATACAACAAAATAAAATAATACTAAATAAATAAATAATATTAATAATTATTATTATTTGACAAACAAAAAATAATAAAACACGAGAGCCAACATCATGAAGAAAAAAAAAACTAACAGGATATACATAGATTTTGCCCCAAATATTTTCGGGTGCCCCCCCCCCCCCCCCCCCCCCCCCCCCCCCCCCCACCACCACCTTATGAGCCGGAACACGCTACGCCACTGGACTCAAAGGATACCAAAAATACCTATAGCCTAAAGTAGAACATTACTGACATGATGAAAAGACAATATTGAATGTAGGACAATGTACTCTTGCGTGATTTAGTTTACTATTCTTCTTCTAAAGAGAAGATTACAACTACAAGACAGTGATTATAATGACTTGGAACACAACATAGAACTATCTACATGCTAATGCATAGTTATAAGATCCATACCGTTTTAAATTGTCTACGATTTTAAACTATTTATACATTAGGAAACATTCAATAGGAAACTCATACTGTATAGTTTATCAATCCAAGCTACCAGACAGGGTGGCCCCCAAAAACCGGAACGGGGCACCTCCCAAAATATAGCAACAACATGATTATGTTCATCGGATAGGGTGCGATCTTTGCCAATGAAAAACGATACCAAGAACAGTAATTTTGGTCGTGTAGTTTTTGTGTTAGGGCGCTGTGAGTGACACCATGTCAGGTTCCTATTTTTGTCAATTTTTACCAAGTCAGTGCCTGTTAAATCGCACTTACTGTCCGTCATAGCATCGAACAACGAGCAATCCGCGAGCCATTGTTAGTATGCATTCAGCTGTGTGCCGAGAGAATGGGAATGGTTGTTCGATGCTATGACGGGCAGGAAGTGCGATTTAACAGACACTGACTTGGTAAAAATTGACCAAAATGTGAACCTGACATGGTGTCACTCACAGCGCCCTAAAACAAAAAAGTACACGACCAAAATTACTGTTCTTGATATCGTTTTTCATTGGGAAAAACACCCTATCCGATGGACATAATCATGTTGTTACTATATTTTGGGAAGTGCCCCGTTCCGGTTTTTTGGGGGGGCCACCCTGTATAGCTGCTGACAATGTATTGTTTACCAGCGCAAGACGTGAGCATGATTTCAGACCGGGGGCCACACAAAAGTTTTCGACTGGATTACATCTTGGCCCGAAGACCTGAATAAGAAGTTGGGATGCAGAGGCCCTCTGTATGGCACCTGCTAGGGGTCTAGGGTTGGAGCCCCCGGACGCTTTTGAAAGTTAGCCATTCAACACTTCTAGGATGTTATTTCATGAGCATATATATAATACAACATTATAATTATATGTATAAACAGGTTTACCTGTTGATGAGTAAACGAAGTTTCATATAAATATAGCCTATGTACCTGTTCAGGTACATCTATTTTAAACGTAAACTGCGAGCACCTTGACGCGGATCCATATGAAAGAGTGGTGTACACGGTTTTTGTTTAGGACTCTGCTGATTACATATGGATATAAAAATACTATGTGGATAAATGATTACTTCCGGGGACAAACAATGTATAAGTTATAAGATAAATAGTTATTTGTATTTCTTTTCTTTTGTCTTCTTTCTATAAACACGTTTTCTGCTAAATGCAAATTATCCGATCCGCTCTAATATTGGCACCAGTGATACCACTGATAGTTCCCAATGAAACACAACACGGTTCATTATTAGAATAACATGTCTCATTAGGATTTCACAAAACCTATCAACGATTAATTAGAAGAGATGGTTCGATGCACAATAAAGAAAATATGACCTGGATTTCCAACCGGTTTAATTATCAATACGATCAAAGTCAATTTTTATTTTTGAATATAATATATGAATTATTCGGTTGAGGACCGGCAATTTACTAACCCCCTGCTATGCGATGTCGCCATCAATTTACCGTGTGGCTTAATAACATGATTCAAGATTTTTAAAATTACGAGTAGAGAACAAAAGCAATCCACATGTGGCTACCAGATGAATCAGATTTAAGTTCCTAATTGCCTCTCATGATGGTGACGTTTAGCGGTCATTGTCATACAACATGATCCTTATCAATGTTTCTGGGTCAAATAGATACTTGAAAATGTATATTGGCAACCAGAGGGTTATACAAATAAGACGAACAACGCTCACAGTAGTAGTCCAGTTTGGACTGTGGCGAATTTTGTTTTTGTTTTTGTTTTATCCCTGTCTGCTCTTGCCCACTAGATATACGTTTTTTTTTTTATACAGGGTGGCCCGTTCCGTTTTTTGGGAGGCCACCCTGTATAGTAATACAGCTCTTTGGCTGCCACCCAAGTGGGGTAGGACCAGAGCTGTATAATATAGCAAAAACTGATACAGCTCTATGGGTAAGACAGATTAGTGGGGTTTGTCGCCATCTAGCGGGCAAGAGCGGACAGGGATATACAAATAAAATCGCCACAGTCCAAACTGGACTACGCTCAGAGGGGTACAGGTGCATTTTTATACGGGCCGGGGGAGGGGGGGGGGGGGGGGGGGGGTGTTTTGCCAAAATATCATTCTTCCCTGCCGTTTTTATGTCTAAACAGGCAGTGTTGTATTGCTCGCTGGTCATTAGACTTCGACTTTTATTTCTGATCTGTTGAAGTTGTTATGTAAAGAGAACCAAAAGTTAGCACAACTCACAAGTGCTCGACGAGATTGGTTCTTTCTATTTTATATTAAAATATATTATAGGATTCAGGTCGGTTATTTTCGTAAGTTGGCCACACGAATTAATTTGTGTGCATTCAATTTCGGCGATTTTGTCACCGCAGCTGTATTTTGCAGTTCAAAATCGTTTTTTAGCATTCGAATTCATATAACGATCATTCGAAAACATTTTGTTTGCATTCGATTTAAAACATGTTTCTATTTCGTAAAATTGTTATTCAATTTAAAGCGAGAAAATTCATGATTACGTAATACCACCTTCCTTGAAATCCGTTGGCGAAATTGAATGCAAATAGCGTGTTTTTTAAAAATTGAATGCTAAAAGTGGTAAATCACTTGACCGAAGAGCTAAATCGTATGAACAAAATGCAATTTTGAACCACATTTTGCAAGCCTTCAGCTCAATTCCGCGAAATTGAATGACACGCTTATCAA